>NDXB01018054.1:27009-40987 GCA_002631895.1 Agapornis roseicollis
CCCCCCACACACACACTTTAAGAGAAATAGATTATACAACTGATTGATAAAGTAATTGCTTACAATCACTCAAAGAAAACCTATTAGGGCAAATTTTGGATTAATTGATGCCACTAATAAGGCATAAAGCACTTGCAGACTGGTATATACAGAGGGATCCTCCAATTCCAGTGTTATTCACTGGCAGCACTTCAACAGCAGAGATGTGCTGTGCCATGGTGGGTTACTATTGCTGGAGCTGATGGTTGTTGGTGCTGGCAATGCAATGTAGGATGAAAACCCTCTGCTAAAAGCACATTATCTGTCTGTTCATGGACATACAGCATGTAATAGGCACTTATTGTCCTCAACACATTGCTTTAGAAGCCAAGAAGAAGGCGGCATTATTGATGTTATGAACAAAGGCAATACAGGGTTAACTGCAAGACTTGATTTCAGCTGGTACAGAACTTACATTTTTTATTATTTTTTTAATTCAGCAAATGCAAGCTCTAGTTTTCAGTGAGATGTAAGTAAATTTCCTATATATTGCTACTGTATGTATTTTAAACAGGAAAAGCCACCTGTAACACTAGTGAGAGATCAAAAACCTGATAAGAATTTTGATTTGCCTTCTTGAATCACAGATGTGAGTGAAATGTTGTCTAGTGATATGACAAGTGCCAGAAGATCACTTATTTAAGCAAAGGTGTGTACAGAGAAGAGTGTTTGATCAAGAGGAGTTTAAATTTTCACCTCAATTTACAAGGACTTAATAAAATGAGTCCTGCAATTTTTTTTAGCAAGAAAATAGTCAGCTAAAGTTGGTGGTACTGCCATAAGCAAAGACAACCAGAGTCACACCCATTTACAAGACACTCACCCATAGAGTCATAGAATGGTTTGGGTTGGAAAGACCATTCAGTTCCACCCCACTGCAATGGGCAGGGACATCTCACACTGAACCATGTCACCCAAGGCTGTGTCCAACCTCGCCTTGAAGACTGCCAGGGGTGGAGCATTTACCACTTCTTTGGGCAACCTGTGCCAGTGCCTCACCCTTACTGTAAAGAGCTTCTTCCTTATATCTAACCTGAAATTTCCCTGTGTAAGTTTAAACCCATTACCCTCTGTCCTATCTCTACAGTCCCTAATGAAAAGTCCGTTTCTGACATCCTTGTAGGCCCCTTCAGATATTGAACATACTGGATATTCCCTATTGAAGGGAAGATATTGAATATACTCATCCAAGAAAACAATGAAGAACCCAACAAGCATCTCTAGAACTTGAGATATATTAAAGTTTATGCCATGTTTGTCAATGTTTAACTTCAAATTCAAAAGACAATGAGCTTGCTGGAACTTAGGTGACTAGTTTCAAGTATGTGCTAGTCACAGAAATCAGACTTGCATCATGAATGGCGATGGCAGAAATGCTTCTGTTTTAATCCACAAAGGAAGAATCACAAACTGCAAATAGCAACACAGCTGGGATGTCTAAGATGCTTAACCAGGCTATGGAGAAATACACAAAAAGAAATATTCACATAATTCAAACAGACAAATTTGAGGACCTACATTTTGCTAGTAATATATTCCCAAAGAAGATAAAAGCCTGATGACAAAAAGTAAATTATTCAGTGTGAATTATTCACTCCGCTTTAAAAAAGATCTGGAAGGAACTTACTGCATTAGGTCTGCTCCTTACCTTCCTATGCTCCCTTCCATCAACCCAATTGCTTCAAAATTCCCTTATCAGACCCACAAACAGATCCCAGCGGGAAAGGGACTTTTTCTTGTGAAAACTTTCTTTGAAGCCTTAGATAATTACAATTGCAGTGATAAGGATGATTCTCCAAGCTGCCAAAGAAATACTATATAGGAAGAGAAATGTTGTTCCTGAAGCCAGCAAACTGCCAAATGAAGCCACTGCATGTGGATGTATGAGGGAAAGTGTTTGATCAGCCTCTTCCTTCACTGTCTCTGGATGAGGAGGTTATTGAAAGACTCCCTGACAAGTGTTTAGGAAAAGATTTCCTTGCCTTTCTCAAGGAGGAGGTGTCACAGAAAACATTGCTGGGAGTCTATCCAGGTTAGGTGGACACCTGGATTTATAACACGGGCTAAGAGAAGGATTCATCTCAAACTCACCTCTAATTTCTAGTTTAGCACCGATTGGCATATTTTCCTTGCTTTGCTTTTTTTGGCAAGAGTTCACAAAGAAAATAGTTCTGTTCATAAGTGGCATAAACCAGAGGCTCTGCTCTCATCTGAGTGCTGAATGCTTCTCTGATTAAACCTCTCATTTGTCTTTAGAGCTGTGCAAGCAACTCACAGGCTGCTCATTGCTAAACAGTCCCACTCCTGAGATGACTTATGTCTGAGCACTAATTAGCTTTGATACACTGCTTTGGAATAGTGAGAGTCCTAGAAAGATCTTACTGTAAGGACAAGGGTGAGATAGCACAAAAGTTTCCACCATACCTGGAGGCAGAGATATTTCTTGGACCCTCTGAAGACACTTCTTCATGACAGTAACTGCTACTGGCGAGCAAAGATTCTTGTAAATAAAGGTCATTGCACACCTCTTCCACATGTGTGAGAGTGAGACCTGGCAAAGCAAAATGACTGCCCAGAGTCAGCAGATAGCTGCCTGGGCCATGAAGAGAATTCAGACTTCTTGTGGACTCTGTTCCAACCATGAGGCAATGCCTAGCCTTAGGCCACATTCAAGAGACCTAAGCAGGCCAGAAAACACTCTTGTGTGCAAGTAAAAGAACTGGCCTGTCCAGAGTTATGCCAAAAATATGAGCTCAAAGTAGCAGGCTTACAGAATGTATACCATAGTCACATACAAGAAGCATGTTGGAAGAAGAGAGGTGACTTCCCATTAGAAGCAGTGAATGGACTCTGACATGAACATACCTATTGCTCTTGCACAAGGCCCACTGCCTCAGCTGGTACTGCCTCTCAGTTTTGAGATGAAGTTGGTCTACTTTTGGACTCCTGTATTCCAGGTCCCCCTTCATCCTATGCTGTGCAAGATTTCAGGAATCGTGGTGGTCTACACCAGATATCTAGGAGGCAAAGCATCTCCTGCTGAACTCTAGTCAGTGGGAGCTGACACCAAACAGCACCTCCTGCATCTCCCATCCATCAGTACCACCCCTATGTTCTGCACTCAGCAGGCACTGGGCAGCCTTAGATATGAGTGTTCCTTGCTTATGGCAGGGGGGCTGGAACTAGATGATCTTAAGGTCCTTTCAAACCCCCCTATTCTATGATTCTATGAATTACTGCCAGCCTGAACAGGGACAGTTTTAACTAGACATAGCATCTCACATCAATCGTAAGTGGCTGTTTAAGTCCACATCAGGGTGACCTCTGTAACTGGTAGGCACTCATACATCTCAGACCTATCTATGACTTTGATCTGATCTCTCATTCCCTGGTATACCCACACACAGCTATCACAGCCCCCATTGAGCAGGCCAGAAGAAGAAGCCAGTGCTTATCAAAACTCTGAACTACCTCTGCTTCATGAAATAACCTGTGGCATCTAAACCGATTGCAAGAAAAGAATGTAGATTAAAAGAAAAATCTAACATAAAAGTATTCTGATAGCTTACCTCCAGTGTTCTTCCATCTTATGCTCTATTTAATTTAGCATTCTAGAACTGTACCCTGGGACAACCTTCATTTAAAAGAGACATGAAGGTTAATAACTAGAAAATAAATATGTCGTAACTCAAAGCATGATTTAATAGTGGGGCAGTAATTAACATTCAATAACCAGCTTACTCAATTTGAAAACGCTGGCTTTCATATTATGATTGCTTAATATTAATTTGACATTTATGAGGTGATGGCCTCAGCAGACTCAGATATCGTGAGTCCAGAGGCCCAATACAGGGTGTGGAGTTTGCAAGCCTGCATCACTGCTATGGTTATATCTGTGCATTCCTTAGTGCTGTCGCATGATGTATTGAGCTATACTTGAGCTACTTGACCTGATTTGCACCTGTGCAAGTGTAATGTAAGTACAGTAAAACAGCACTTTGCAACCAGTCCCATTTTCAGTTTTTAATTTATTTTTTCTATTTCCAGTATTCATTTCAAAGAGCCTGTGGGGAGCGATCCTTCATCAACAAGGTGAGCTCCTCTTCCAGAGGCAACCTCTGCAGAGCTGTGCTGGAAAACTTACCAGGTTTTTTTTACTGTGCATTTTTAACTTCCAATCTGTATTCATTCATAACCAGTTCTTAATCTTTGTGCTGACACTGTGTTTCAGCTGAAGTAGCTCTAGCTCCTAAGGATTTATCTCTAGATGTATTTGAGATAACCAAATTTCTTCTGAGCCTTTGTTTTGGCACCTGTGGGTTTCTAGTACACTGCCAAGGAGGACACTTTCTTTTCATTAGAAACCCTTTTCTACCCACAGCAACTAGGATTTATCTTCCCTGAATGGCATTCGCCAACACCATTTACATTATTTCAGGTGAGACCTGACTTCTTTGCTATATTATGCCATGTATTTGTGCATATCGTGCAACTGCCTTTTCCTCTGGGCAGGGCTTGAGCATTTGAGTATTTTTCTTCTCAGTGCATCTCATTAAGCCCTCACCACTTATATATGTTCAGGTTAATGCATTTCACCCATCTCTAGATCCATTGAAAAATATCACAACACAAACAGGGATGAGTACATATGCACAAGACTACATGTAAGTGGCTTTGCCCCATTCACTGCTCTTGGATCTGAAAGATGTATTTGACTTTTTAAAACTTTTCTAACAAAAAACTAAACACACCAAATAGACCAATTTTCAATGCCTGAAAAGTGAAGGTCTGAAGGCTCTACACATTGAACTGAAGCCCCATGGGTCCTTTTAAGGCAGCACTATAATAAGAATAGCCTGTATTCTCAAAAAGAGTCTTTAATGCAACCAGGAACTGGAAGTCCATTTCTTCAGTCCCACCTATATTCCCCCTGTGAAACCCTTTTCTTCTTCTCAGAGCTTTTGGCTTTCAGCCTCAGAACAGCTTCTATACAGTGTGGACTTCATAAAGATGTAGTTGGCTGGGTATTACTTAAAGTGACTTTTGCTACACAATGCCCTAGGACAGAAAGTCAGTCAAGTTAAAGCCAAAAACCCCTACTCAAATGCAAGTGCTACTGAGAGCAGTCTATTCTCAGCTTCTGTGCTTAGACCAGGAGTCACCTAATCTAGTAAAAACAACTTATGAGTAAGATGTCTAGTCAAAGACAGCTAATTAAGGCTTCTTCACCAGTCAATGAACTAATACACACAGCTCCAAAGGTTACACACCCCATTAATCTTCAAATGGGATGAGTGCTGTCTGGGGAGCCTGGACTCTCTCTATTGGCTACTGCAGAATCCTAAATGAACATTTTAACATTGTCAGCAAATCTCAGCTTGTGCATCAGCCTCGGGAGCTACTTTCAACTACCAGTGTTGCTGGTTTCATGTGCTGAGAGCATCTCAATTCAGGCCAGGAAAGCATCTCTCCAGTGCTGGATGCACAACTGAGGATGGATCCCACAGGCTGAGTGAGTCCCATGCCCTGGAAGCTGCTAACCACTCTGATGCTCCCAGCATCAGTCTCATCTTCCAGAGGTCACCTGCTTTCCCTTAGGTTTACCCTCTCCTCCTGCCACAATTTGGAGTAAGCCCAGAATGGGCAAAAGTGATTATTAGAAAGGTTTCCTTAGACAAACATGAGAACGACATTGAGAGCTGTGGCAAAGGTGGGCTACACAAACAGGTAGGTCATCTGCCTTGGGCTGAGGAATGAAAATAGCACAGGCTTCCAGATGAAAGCCAGCATGAACATCCACTCTTGGCCTCTTTGCCAAAATTGTTTGCACCATAGTTGCATTTTGGATATCCATCAGAGATTTAGATGACGCTGTAGTGTTAGACATTGTATGCAAACCTTACTAGACCTGAGATGTTATTACCAACTATTTTTTACTACTTACACATCAGGTCAAATCTTGAGTGCTCATGTGCTTCAGAGCAAAGTCTGGGTTTAAAGAAGAGGAAAATGATAAATACTTTGACAATGTATTCACCTGACTTCCAGCACAGCACTGTAACCTCTCAGACTACCACGGCTATTTCAGCAGTGATTGCTGTGGCACAGCCTAAGTAAGATGCATTGCTCACACTGAAGGGTTGACAATCCACAGCGAGATGAAGGGACTAACAGTGTTTTAAGAAGGGGAAAAAAGATGCACTCACAGGAGGAAAATGGAAAGGCTTTCTGCCCTTGGAATATTCACAGCAATCCACATACTGACATTTGCCAGAGCAAGTTATCAAGGGTTAAAGAGTTTAGAATTTATCTGCTGTTTCATAATGCAGTCAGAGTCAGTGTCATATTTAACAGAAGTCAATTTTAAAATAAAAAGGAAAATTAGTTTTATTCACTTATGAATTACTGTTTCAAGTAAGTAATTTATAGGAATAGTAATAAAAGCAGAACTGTGCTCACTAGGTAACATCTACAGTTCTGGAAGAGTATGGCCATTAATAAAGAGAAGTGAGTGCAGAATTTTAAGTACCCTTCCTTAATCTAGAAATATGCTTTGTGAAAACCTCACATAAAGGAGTGAGCAATTCAGCTCAGCCCATTAATTGCCCTAAATATCATGGCTGGTAATCTGCAAATTAGATTATAAAACCTCATTGCATATAAACAAATGCTAAGATAGATTACGTCTGCTTTCTTGGCAATTAGTTTGTAAAACAGTTACTGTATTTTATGCTTAACAGTATTAAAGAGCCAACAGTGATTTCACAGTAAAGCAGCTTCATAATGAATATTGTTTTAATGAATCCTGAGTCCAGTTGTTACACGCTTATGTTTGCCCATGTAACTCAGCTTAGAAAGACACTTCTGGTGTTCACTTTATCTAATCAGATCCTCTTCTATACCATTTCTGGGCAGTCAAGAACTGGTGCTGAAGCCCATGTAGGGACATTGTATGTCCAGTTTTCCACAGATATGGGGGCAGGGGGTGTTATCCTTGTCAGGAACAAACTGGTGGGATATTGACAAGTTTTCACATCAGCCAGAGATCTATGGGCATCTGGTGTCTCTGACAAGCGAGGCAGACAGATAATAGCTGTGGATGGGATGCTCTGCGTCTAGAAATTGGGGGGTCCATAGTGCACATGACTCACAGTAACTTTCACATCTGGGGAAAAGAAGAGTTAAAAGTAATTGCATGCCTTCCTAGACCACAGCAGTTAACAATTAGGTCCACAGAGTGACCACCCCTTCAGAAGCTGCAGATGTAAAGGCCCATACACAGACCTGTTCCTCACTTAATTTTCCAGATTCAAACATGGCATTAACACAAGTCCTCCCCCATCTTGGACACAACTGCTTGATGTGAAAAGTATTGTAAACCTTGCACTAGCAGTTTAAACGTGCCACTTCACTTAAACAAACCACTGAACCCCCATGCTTTTTTCCTTCCAAAGCAAATAAATGTGACATAATATTTCATCCTGCATTTTCAGCTATGCTGGGAGTCTAAATTGGGGTCTGCTGAGCTCAATAGATTCTCCTACTGAAATTAAGAAGGATTAAGATCAACTTTTTCCCTGAAAAAAAATACATTTCAGCTCTTCTACACATACAGATAGAGGGTAGCTCAGAGATGTGCATTTCACTTGGAGTGCCTTCCCTTGGATAAGCAAATGGCTGTTTAACTTCTGCATGTTGCCACTCAGGGAAGCACATGCTTGAGCTGAGAGCAGTGTTATCTCTGTGACATTGCACAGTCCCAGTGCTACAATGCCTAAGTGCTCAGATGTGCAAAGGCCATGCTGAGATGTAATATTGAGGCCACAAATTTTGCACCATTATCACAACTTGACAGCTCACATTTCCCCAATGTCCTCTGCAGAACACGAAGTGGTGCAGGTAGGAGTATAGAAGAGCAGTACCTTTAGAGTGATCATTAACAAAGATACAATCAAAGCTTGAAAAAAACATGGTGTTAGCTTAGGACAGTATCACTGGGAAACAACACTCCTCTAGCATGATTAATACATGGGATTTTTAGAAGAGAAGTTTGTCACCACATTTCCTTGACTGCTTTAACACAGTCCCTCCAAGGATATCAGCACATGTCTCAGGAGATCCCAGCTGGGTTCCATGCTTAGAAATGGGTGTGCTCTCCCTTCACACTGGAGGTCTACACCAATGTTCAACCAATGATCTTACGCTCAATGTGGCCCTGACAGCCCTGCTTCCCCCTGGTCCTTGTAACTGCTGAGACATTCAGGGCAAACCCATGCTCAATGGCAACAGCCCAGTTCACTCAGCACTCCCATGAGCAGGGCAAGTCTCCAGCCCCTCAAGGTAGATGTCCCTTGTTTACCCTACTCATGTTTAGCAAGAGAGTCACTCTCTTGGGCAGTATTGCTTATCAGTCTGAGCACAGTGCACAAGTTGTGCATGGCTACATTTGATCTTCACCTATTTGAACTCCTTATGGCTCCATGGAGGAGCCACCACAGAGATAAGGCATCATAGGAGACCCATTTATATAAGACAACTTTCTATAACAAGCATGCAACCAATCAAAACCCCACAAGCCAAGTTCAATTGGCTCAACTACAGTTTCCATGGTCAGTGAGTTTTACCTGCCTGTTGCAAATGGAGTATCCTCGGGAAGGAAAAGCCAAGCCCAGCATTTAGAAATCAGGAATCAAGCAGCTGAAGGTTAGGCATGAAACCTACATCTCTTCTTTCCTGATCAGGGAAATGCTAATATTCTACGGCCCCTTCAAGCTGTTGCTCCAGGGTGTCAGGTTTTCCATACAAACATAAAACTGCAACCTCACACCAAAGCAAAGCTTTTTTCAAGGCCCCTAAAATGACAGAAACCTCACTGGTATCTCTGATAACAATTCTTATTCTTTCCCAGAAGCCAGCCCAATTATCCCTTGCCACACTCCCTTATTTAAAGTCTTCAAAGGAGTTTGTAGTTGTTAGATCAGTTTCACCTGGGAGGTGTCAGAACAAGCACAGGTCCAGTCATGCTTAAACACCACCAAAACACCAGTCATCTCCTGCGAATGAGGAAAAGATGCCAAGATGCTTTTTCCCTTGTAGCCTTAGACAATGCTAAGGCATTTTGCTATAGGATGTGCAAGCACCAAGCAGTGTCCAAGTATGCAGATGGGTACAGAAGGTCTCATCCTTTCATCTGACTCCATGTAGATGGAGTAACACCAGCCTGCTGGGTAGATGCAGCAGCAGTGTAGTACTGCACCTATTTATTAATAGATGGCCTTGTCATTGCTTGAGGAACAGTATTTGAATAGATAGCACCATGCAGAGATGAAATAGCCCCTCTCCCCTCTTGCACTGAGTTTAGCAAGAGACAGGTAAAGTCAACACAGATAGTAAGGAGTTTCTTTGCAAAAAAATGGTGCCAAAAAGGGATGTTGCTTGAAGCTAAGAGCCAGTGAATTCTCACTGAACACCAGCTAGATCTTCATATGTGGATGCCACTGGAGACTACTGAAATCAGTGTCCTGCAGCACCTTGTCTAAGCTCTCCTCAATAGTGATGGCACCGAGTCTGTGGGAGTCACACATGCCTCCTTCCTCCTATGGCGAGAGCGTCTCAACAGCTACTCCTAAATGCATTTAGTCACTGACCAATTTTTTGAGGCAAGAATATTCCCATATCCCTGATCTGTAGCTAGTGCGTTTAAAACAAGAGAGAGGCCTGAAAGTATTCAGATGGGCTGCAATGAAAGCATTGAGGAATGCAGCCACACCAACAAAATACACCAACCCCCTCCCCCCCAGAACTACTTTGACTGAAGCTATTCACAAACTGTCATCACATTTGGCATACAGTGTCCAGGGGAAAATTAATGAGACAAATGATATGGAAACAGAATGTTTTGTTTCAGTAAATTCTATACTTTATAGTGAGGTTATATTTAGAGATGCATTTACTATATCGCCATAATAAAGACATATGTGTTTTGCTTGGGGGAAAAAAAATGTTTAATTTGATTTGAAAGAGAAAAGAATGAAAATGAAAAAGATTACTTGTGATTTAGGTTGACCTCAAATGTTCCTCCTACTTCTGAATTTAATCAAACAAACAGAAAATCAAGAAAGTCAATTATATGCTAAGCCTTGTGAGTGACACACACACAGAAACAGGCAATTGAACTTCAGCCTCTCGGCTTTATCTTTCCATCCTCCCTTTCTTTAGAGACAAAGCACACTGCTCTCATTACAACACAGTTAAATAATTCTACTAATGCAAATCTTTCCAAGTGCATTTCATAATTCAAGGGGGTTTGCTCAGAAGCATGTGACCTTTTACAGTGCTGGATCTGAGTGAAATGAAAACTGTTTTCTTTACAGTCATTCTGAATCGCTCTTCATGAATTAGATAATGACAATTTCCTTTAAAATGTCAGACTAACTTAAAATCAATTTAGTGCTCCCAGTTTGCATTATAACTCAAGTGTTCTTAAGCAAATTCTTACCCAGACAACACATTTAATGCAATGTTTACCGCAAACAGCATAAATAAAAGCTCACGTTAGGTACTGCTGTTTGTTAAACAAAAATATGATTTATTTGTTTTATGTTCTGGGAATACACCTATGAAGCAATTTGTAGCCTCAATATTACCAGTGGCTGAGTGATTGCTGCACGAGTGTAAGTGCTGTGTGCCTTTTAGCAAATAATGAGCCAAAATGTCTATATTGCTTTGCTAATTAATACAAAGTTTAGTTTAGGGCTCTAATTTAACATGAGATGTCATGTGTTTGCTCAGTAAAAGAGTGCCTGAGCTTCCCTTATTGAGTTGTAACAAGAGGAATATAATTTCTACAGAGTTTCTAGGGTGCTCTGTGGAAATCAATAGCTCGGCTAAAATGTTCTGCTCTGTTTTATCAGAGACTGTGAAATGCTAAAAGTGAAATGGGGACTCATGTCATTGCTGTCACTACTGGAGGCATTTAATAAGGCCAACAAAAAAACCCACAAGAACAAAAGAAAATGAAACAAAAATAAAGGAAAGACAAAGAAAAATCAGATGAAAAGCAGATAAAGGAAATGTTTGACAACACTTTTTCAAATGAGGGAGAAAAGGCATTGAAAGAACAAAGGGTGAAGAGAGATTTTAGCAAAAAAAGAATAATAATATAGATTTTGGCCGTTTCATCCCCAGGCTTCCTTTTAAATCAGCAGCTCCAGTAACTCACTCTGGACTCAGCTGACACTAGTCAGCATGTTTTGAAGGAATTATAACAACTGATGTGTTTGTGCGTGCCAGAGATGTAATAAGAGGGACATGAAGAAAAATAAAATGAACTCTGGGAGATCAATAAAATGTAATCCTTTGACCTTGTAAGTGATCCCTATCCATTTTTCAGAGTTAGGTGATAAAACCAGTACAGTATAGGGCTTTAATCTGGCCATTACTGCTACATTGCATCTGTGAACTTGTGCATTGGTTTGCTACATGGATCTACTTTTAAATGTAGATATAGTGCCTCTAGAGAAGAAATCAAATTCCCAGTTGGTATTAAAAGTGGCTTTGGTAAAATTAACATTTGTGCTCAAACTGTTCCAGTTCTCAAAGCTTATCTCAGAAAAAAAAGAGAGGGCTCCATCTTCTCTGCTAGGGGGAATAAAAAAGGCAAGATAACAAGAAGCAGAGCAGATGGAGTAAATTTTCAAAGCTGTGTGTGGGAGTCAAGCATTCAGATCCCATTAACTAATATCAGAGTTGGAGGATCAGACTCCTACTCACCAGGCTTTGAAAACAACAGGTTCATATTTCTCCAGCTTCATTTGCTTCTTACGTGTCCCTGAAGCCGCCCTGGCTCCTCTCTAACAGGCTGACAT
Organism: Agapornis roseicollis; assembly: GCA_002631895.1. Classification (NCBI taxonomy): domain Eukaryota; kingdom Metazoa; phylum Chordata; class Aves; order Psittaciformes; family Psittacidae; genus Agapornis; species Agapornis roseicollis. The sequence goes on from NDXB01018054.1 coordinate 38,916, forward strand.
TTGCACAACAGCACAGGGCCAAATGTGTCTTTATACTTGGGGTAGGGCTCCTCATCCAGCAACAAGAAATGGAAATATGTGAAGTATATTTCTAAGCTTATGTACATACCATGTGTGCTTACATATGTGGTATGGAGAAGGACCAGAAACATGCAGCAGCTGCATCCCACAACCAGAAACAAGCCACATGTCATCAGTAGTTCAGTACAGATGTTCTTAATAGTCATACTTTACTCCTTTAGGATAAATAAATGGTGAAAAGCAGGTAGATACAGCCAGTATGGGTGCTTGGTGATGCTCCAAGGTCTGTTATGCCTGGCTGTATGCATCTATTGCAACCCCTGAATCTTGAGAAATGCAATGAATTCTGCAAGTAAATATGTCTACAGCCAGCCTCCTGCACAGCAGCTAGTGAGCACAGCTTTTGCCATTTAACATCTGTCTCCTGTGTGCTATATGAAGAGAGGTTATATGCAACAGCCCCACACATTCAGCTGGGATGGGCACGTGTCATCCAGGACTCATCTTCTCCCCTAGGTCATCTCCACAGTTTTCTGACTTGTAACTAAACATCCTCTTCTGCCAAATCAGGTTCTCTGTCCTTGGTAGCTAACAAGAAGCAATTGTCTTCAGCTCCACTGTATTTTATCATGGTAGCTTTAACTGACATTAATCACCCAATTATTAAGAGTGGCACAACACTTACACCCTATCATTGTACCTAATTAATTTCCAATCCCATAAATCAGTCTTGTACATCAAGTATGCAATATCTACGGTCTGAATCTCTTATTTGCTCCACAGGGATACTCCGCAGCATCAGTTATAAACAAAATGCGGTACAAAAGGCAACAAAGCACTTCTTGAAGAAGATATGGATGAGGCCCCCTAAAAACGATAGGAACAGACTCACATTCATCAGGAACTGTAGTGATAGGGTAAGGCATGATAGATTCAAACTTAAACAGGGGAAGTACAGGTTAGATGTAAGGAAGAAGTTCTTTACTGTGAGGGTGCTGAGGCACTGGAATAGGATGCCCAAACAAGTGGTAAATGCTCCATCCCTGGCAATGTTCAAGGCCAGGTTGGACAGTCTTGGGATGGCTGCATGCAAAGAGTTGTGGTCAATGGCTCAGTGTCCGGCTGGAGGCCAGTGACAAGTGGTCTCCCTCACGGATCGGTGTTGGGACCAGTCTTGTTCAACATCTTTGTTGCTGCCATGGACAGTGGGATTGAGTGCACCCTCAGCAAGTTTGCCAATGACACCAAGCTGTCTGGTTCAGTGGATACCCTGGAGGGAAGGAATGCCATCCAGAGGGACTGGAGCATCTCTCAGCATCTCTCATATGGGGACAGGCGGAGAAGGTTGGGGCTGTTCAGCCTGGAGAAGAGAAGGCTGCGTGGAGACCTCATAGCAGCCTTACAGTATCTGAAGAGGGCCTATATGGACACTGGGGATGGACTCTTCATTAGGGACTGTAGTGACAGGACAAGGGGTAATGGGTTCAAACTCAAACAGGAGAGGTTTAGATTGGATCTAAGGAAGAAATTCTTTCCTGTTAGGGTAGTGAGGCACTGGAATGGGTTGCCCAGGGAGGCTATGAGTGCTCCATCCCTGGCAGTGTTCAAGTCCAGGTTGGATGAAGCCATGGGTGACATGGTTTAGTGTGAGGTGTCCCTGCTTATGGCAGGGGGGTTGGAACTGAATGATCTTAAGTTCCTTCCCAACCCAAGCCATTCTATGATTCTGTGATTCTACAAAATAACACACTTGAACAATCTGGTTATAGGGAAGTTAATTCTACCTGGTTTCTCTGTGTCTTTCCCTCACAGCATCACAATGACTTGCTGCACACACCATCCTGATGCATCCTTTGTTAGGGGTCCATTTTGGACTGCATCCTTGAGAGAACCTGTTAGATAGCACTAGATTTTATAGATAATTTCAGTTTTGGAGCCTCAGGAATGTCTGGCCAAATTTACTCTTTCGTGTTGAAAAATGTTTCTTTCTAACTTCTTTAGACAAAAAAAAAAAAAAAAAAAACCAAAACCTTAGTGGCCCTCAAAACAAA
>NDXB01018054.1:41078-123732 GCA_002631895.1 Agapornis roseicollis
CTTCTTTAGACAAAAAAAAAAAAAAACAAAACCCAACCTGATGTGGCCTTAATAACAAGCATTGTTCCACTTCGTTGGAGATGCAAGCACAGCCTTGCTAGCACAGATGTCACATCCTGAATAGTCCTTTACTCACTGAGGGGGAAAGTTTCCCCTCCCTCCTCTCAGTATGAACTGCATCCACAGCCTGAACCTCATTCTTTATATTCATCTGCACAATAGCTCATACAGTATCAACATGTAAATGCAGTGACAAAGCTGACTACAAAGATGCTTCGAGGCAGCGGGAGCAATCAACAATCCCTGAATTAAAGCATGGAAAGTGGAAATGGCGAAGGGGCTTTGACTCAGCCTGGCAAGGAAATAAATGCCCTGGGGTTCAACAGAAGCTGTGTTTACACATAAGACACTTACTGCAGAAGGACCACGGCTCTGATCTCATCCCCAGAGGGAGATGATGGCCTGAAGTTGCAAGCAGAGCATAAACAGCAAGAAGGAAACTCAATGTTGCTCTGTGAGACTACATCTTCACACCCTCAGCCTGCAATTTTAGTGGGTGCAAGAACATTCATCTATCACTGCACCCCACTGTAATGCAGCTCAGAGCCTCTTGGCCAGCCCATGGTGGCTGCGTTGCTGCGAGCTTGCTCACTCCAGTCACATCCAATGAAACATGATGGTCTCAGTGAAATATATTTTGCTTCCCTTGACTAGATGATCAGTGCTCCTAGCAAATCTGACAGTTTCAACCACCATCAATTACAGCTTTCACTATGCAGTGTCTCTTCCTGTGTCACACTTTCTATTACAGAGACCTTCAAAATCTGTTTTATTTAAAATGGGTAGAACTAAATTGTGGACAGGCTGTCTGACAACGGACATTTTGTGAGCAATCCAGAGGCCTTGGTGTAAGGCAGCCTGCCTGAGAACAGAAGAGGAGTTGAGATAAACTGAAGGCCATGAATTAGGGAGTAAAAGAAACACCGGCTGTAAGAACTCAGAGGTAGGCAGAGGAGAGGAGGAGCTGAGAAGTTCTGGGGCTCGAGTTCCCAGGACAGTGTTATCCAATCCTAGCATTGCTAAGGGTTAAGGTGCCCAATCAACAATTGCCAAATCCATGTAGCTGTGCTAAGAATCTCTATATAACATTGACACTTTGTCTAATAAAATGGCATTCGCTTGATCACATTGATCGTCTCAGTGTTGTCTGTGATTCCCGCATCAACACTAAATAAGAAAGCTCAAAGTAATTCCTCTTTTCAAACCCATCTCCTCCTAAAAATATTTCACATTATAATAATAGGAACCCAGTAAGTCTCACCTGATGTGGGGATTCTTCCCCACAAAGTTGTCAGGCTGCCTGTTAGAAAGATGTTCTATTACCCCCATCATTTTGTTCTTATAGCTATGGGTTCACTGTTGAGCAGAGTGAAACTGCCAAAGAAAGATCCTTGCTTGCAGTAATACCTACATCTGGTGGTGTTCATGGAGAATCATTATTCCCCTGCCCTCTGTATCCCTCTATAGCAGGTTCTGATGCTGCTCATCACAAGAGCACAGGTTTTATGAGACGCCTGAATACATACTGTCTGCCAGGCATTAAAGCGATGCAGTACATCTCCATGCTGCATGGCTACAGGCACAGCTCCATCTTCTCACCATACAGAGACACCTACTATTTAGGATCACTATCCCAGGAAGGACAATAAGACCTTTGCCATGAGTATTGCATTGAGTTGAAAGAGAGCCAAAGGGTTTCACAAGGGCATGCCTGAAAGACTTGGCCATTCCCCACTTCTCCACATCTCCATTCCAGGAACAACCACTGCAGTTAACTATGATGGCAAAGCCAGTAAATGTGCCAAGGATGAAGCAAACCAGAAGACTGGAAAATCACCCTGAGAGGATGCCATGCTTTCAGGCAGCAGCATGGTAGGATTATCTGCCATCACAATTGCTATGTGGGAAGCAGAAGAGCTTCACTCTTGGGAAATAAACATTTACTCACTTCAAACAAAAAGAAATCTGTGAAAACATGAAGTTGGTGTATATACAGAGATCAGAAGTCTCAGTTGCGAGGCTGAGCTCATGCAGGCTTCAGAAGACCTGGGCTCTGTTTCTGGCAGAGCCATTGGTCCTTCAGTGATAGAAGAACAAGTTATTTTCCTGCTCTGTCCCTCAGCTCCTCCTCCCATGATATGGGGCCAGTGGTACCAGTTTGATGTAAAATCTATGGGTGAAAAAACTTATATAAGAATTGTTACTATTATTATTTTTCCCCACCCAAACACAAGCTGTGAGGCTTTTTTTCAAGTATCTTTAGCAATAAAAAAAATGTGATCTTGTTTACTAAGTGCAGGTCTGTGTGAAAGCGTTTCATGGCAGCTTTTCCTCAGAGTGATCCACTGGGGTCTTTTTGAGGAATGTGGTTTTCCTTCTCAATTCCCTGCTTAAAGATTCTTCATGACAGCAGTGTTATGTTTTTGCATATAAAATAATGAGCTACCAGCTACTCCAGCCAGAGTGACCTTTCATTTCCTAATGGGAAGGACAAAACAAAAGCCAGCAAGGAGTCTCTACCATGCAGAGGAGCAGTGTCCCAGCTCTCAGCAGTGAGTAATACTGGCATCTGTTTCTAACTCGCCATCTGCCTCCCAACAAAGGAAGGTGCAGCACAAACATCCCTCATGCAAGGAAAGCAAAGGGGGAGAGGTCTCCAAAACATTATTTTACAGGGTCTCATTAATGAAAGTTGCAAGTGAGAAAACTCTTTAAGTTGTAACACTCTCCATGAAAGTCTCTTTCAACGCCATCATCCACAGCTCACACTTAAGTCCATACCGGCCATCTTCAGGGATATTTAAATGCTTTGGTTAAGGTTAGTGTTAAGTTTTGCACATGGCAACATCTTCCAAACATTGCAAAACTCAATAATTAAGCGACCTCAAACTTTGGGATATTCAGGGGCCCTAACCTGTCTCTGTTACATCTTTCTGCCATAGGAGGCTACAACAAAAGCACCCAGATGCCTCTTTTGTCTGATGCATACAGCGCAGACATCACTGTATGACTCCCAGGGCTTCAACTAGTCCACAGTCTTCATATATCCTAATCACAGTGCAATATTATTCCCCTTGTCAACAGTTAGGGAGGAATTGACAGTTCTGGTGTAACTATTTAGCTCTGCCAGGGGTAGTAAGTTCTCTCATGCATTAAATTAAAAATGACACTTGAAAATAAGTACATTATGGACCAACTGCAGCACACAAATGGGGGGCAGAGGGGGGAGACAGACACGGACACACAAAGATTTAAACTGCTGCCTAGTAGAGAATTGCCAATGAAGCAACGTGCATCTCATTATCCAGACTTACATTGAACACATTCACCAAGAAGACCCTTTGCGTACATATGCATTTGCTGTGGGTGAATGTCTGCTATCAGTGTGGACAAACACAACTGTCTATTTTCCACTGTAATAATGTTTGAGTTAAGAAACTCAAGTTCAAGGTGCTTGAGGGCTCCTTATGATGCACAAACTCTGGACGAGGCAGCCTCTGCTCACCCTCATGCCCCATCAGTTTTGCCTTGCAGCACAAAGTCTGTTTGCAGAGCTCCCCTTCTGCTAATGTCTGGCAATGGAAGAGTGAGCTGATAAGGCACACTTAAGCTGATAGGAGAAGCAATAACATTAATACAGACAGATTTTATTTGTAAGTGGAATGTATTCCTTTCAAAGCAAGGATATTACAAGCTTTGGGTCTTGAGTTATGCCACCTTCTTCTACTGTTACTGGGGTTTTCCTTTCTTTTTCAGCAGTGTCCCCTGTGCAGCTGCAATTTCATACACAGATACATAAGTCTATTCCCTTCTAGTGCTGGAGCATATTTCCAGTCCATTGATAAGCATTTGGGGTGGCCTTTGTATCTCTTAATTAAAAAATACAGTCATCTTTCTGTGAGTTGGGCTCCTCATAGTCAATGGAGAGTTACAGGAATTTAAAAGGAACAATTCCTCTGGTCTTTCTGAATGAACTGAATTACCCAGCCAGTAAGTAGGTCTTATAAGCTGAATCACTCCACATCTTTCCAGGTTGCCAAACAGAAGTAGGAAGGGAGGACTGTGATAGAATAAGACTGTGGACAGCCGAGCCAGCTGGCTCAGGTTAGTCATCTATTCTGCAGACATCTGAGTTAGGCAACAGGAACCCCTCCATGTAAGTTGTGTTTTTAAATGAGAAGACACCTCCAAAGGGAAATGCTGGGTGAAGAACATGTGAAATATTAAGGGCCATTAGGTTGAACTGAAAAGCAGGAGGCAAAAGGAGATGATATGAAGACTTAAGTTTGCCAAAAGCTGAGAACTGGAGTTGGGAGCATGCAGAGGCCAGTTTTCATAGTTAGGTTGGAAGCTGTGACAACTGACACAGGTATTGATATACCTTCCATCACAGGATATAGATGTCCTGAATTGCTTAGGCAACATAGGCAGAAAGAAAAACCCTGCAGACAGGTATGTGAGAGTGTTTTCAAACAGCCCCAGTTGAATGTTGGCCCTGTGCTGGGTCCATCTGTTCCAGGAGGAGGAGAAAATGAACACCAACAAGTTATTCTTACAATTGCTGCTGGCTTCAAATCTTGCATGCCCTCTCATAATTGCTGCATATCTTTCATGTCCTTTGAGAAATAGTCACAATTGCTAAGAGGTTACAAACATTTAAAGAATAATATTGAAAATCTGTCTGATATTGAAAGTTTTCTATTGAAAATGTGTTCTTTAGTCAGTGGGGGAGATTTCTCAAGTAAAATACTTATTGATTGGACACCCTTTTAATTCCATGAGGAATATAAAAGGAATTATCTGAGTGAAAGCAATTCTAATCAAAGCAACCATTATGAGGTTGCAAGAAGATATTGAGACATTTCGTTTGACCAAATGCCCTCTGAAAGTAGGAGAGAGATGCGTATGAGTGTTTTAGGGGTCAGACCCTGCACATTATGCCACGTGTGTGAAGTTGCCCATCTCTAGAAGAAATAAAGACATTTATTCCCACAGATACTAAAGGATTTCTAATCAGGGTCCACAGTGTGGGTTTGGAAGTGTCCTCCTGAGACTATGAAACTGAACACGATAAAAGAAAGGAAAGAGGAAAATCAGCAAAACTAAACTTAAGTGTCAAACAAAACAAGTCCCTCTTGAGGCTTGTTTTCATCCTTCACCCTTACATCCAAGTCATGCTACCAAGACAGTAGATGTGTAAGAGAAAGCAGTGAGTATTCCCACTCATTTTTCTGCAGCACACTGAAAACTGGGTCCCCTCCTTCTAGAGACTGAGGGGACACCCCACCACCCCACTCACAGCTATGTCATTACTTTACATTTGCTAAGCTGGTTCACATTCCCTTTGGCAGAGCATCCCTTCTGATAGGTTCCTATGGGCTATCCAATGGAATAAAGCTTTGGCATGACCCAGAGGGACCCACTGGCAGCATTGTGAGTCCTGTGGGATGTGGTATGCAAGAACTCCCTGTAAGGGACACTCGCCTTTATGGGTCCAGAGGGGAGAAATCAAAATCAGTCTCTTCTCAGCAGTGCCTGTGTCACATCTCAGCTCAGTGCTGCTGTGCCAGGCTCTCTTAAGCAATGCCTTAGGTGCAAACAAAACTCTTCAGAAATCCTTTTGTGGATTACTCAGGAACATTCATATTCATTAGCAGTTATCAGCACGCAAGCAAGGCCCATATTAATTAAATATCTTTGCCGTTTGGGAATCGAGGAGTTTGGTCTTGTTTTGTTCAAGTTTGCTTATTTGAAGGAGTATTAACTTATTCTGACCTAACTTTCTCTGACATCTTTCCCTCTTACAGGAATACAGGCTTATAAGCAGGATATTTGATAATGCATCCACAAAGATGCAGACAGTGTCGCAGAAACACTGGGAATGAAAACTCCCAACCTCCATTATTTAAAGCTCATTTTAAGGCATCAAATGGAAAAAACACAGGGAAAGTCCTTCCCCCCCTTGACTCTTTTTCAGGGAATCTTTGCACCAAGAATGTTCATTACCTCTGAACCAGCTTCTAAATGAATTGCTTCCATTACCAAAGTTATTCATACAAATTTAACTATTGCCATTTCTTTAGACATCTATTCCCAGTAGTTAATAGCACTGTGGTCAGGGCTGTGAATCTGCTTGCAGACCTGTTGTAAAAGGTGGATTCCCATGTTCAAAATAAGCTTTTTCACAAAGTTCATCACCTGGCTATATTTTCTTTAATAGCATCACTCTTCTTTGTTGCTTAACACAATACCATTACCTAGATGGCCTGCAGGGTCTCATTTCAGTAATAATCCTGCAGTGACTGCATCTTGGCATTGATTTATGCTTGCATTTTACAAGATAGAAAACCTTTCTATCATAGCAGTTTCCTTATTTACCGAAGGGCAGAGAAAACAGCTAAATTATTTCAAAAGCATGAAGTAATTTGTAACAGGAGCTGTTTTACTGACAAGAAACAACTGCTTTAATGGGGAATAAACTGCAGAAATATTAACAGTTATGCAGCCTTGCATCATAAAGAAACTGCAGAATGAAGCTCAAGCCTTCCCCATCCACAGTGTCACACCTCTGTCATTAAAATGCCTCATGCAGCCTTAGCTGCTGAAAGGGCTGAGGATTTGAGACAAGGGTTGAGATTTACGATTAAAGGTGACAAAGTGATACAGGAAAAGCCTCCTAATGCTGCTGGACCAGACTTCCACAGCAGATGATGGGAGATGCATGGGAAAGAACAAAACACATCTCCGTCCCAAGAAGCAGAGAGCAAGATTTTCACCATAGGAAATCACTGCTCTTTCCTTACCCTTTTTGCACCTCTACCTATTTCTGCTGCTTCTATAGTAATAGCACATGACACTTTCCTCTAAGTCACAAGAGTTACAGATGCTTTATACATATATTCATAATGAGGTGGAATTTTTATTAAATTTGTCTGTGGAAGCTATTGTGGAGCCTGAATTTTATTTACTACAATATAATAAATTTCCAAAGCAGTGGTGACACCATGGTAACAATATTGCTCATGTAATTATTCTTGCCTCTAAAATAGAGTCAAGTCTTTGTAACGTGCAGCAATGCTATACAATAATTGAATACGATTAGGTTTCCTTTCTTCTAAGCAGGAGGTGAGGAGCTGAAAATACACTTCTCCATGGTAATTTGAATCAGTAATTATTTACAGACATTAATTGGAAGAATTACCCATTCACACCCATAGCTTTCTGTTTGGTTGTTTTTCCTAACTCAGCTAAAGCTGAACAGACAGGTTTTGATCTGGGCATCCTAGCAGTTCAGGAGTGAGGAGGCTTGTTCAAGGTGTTTGCACACACACTGGGAATCATAGCTTCTGCCAATACAGGTTTGTGCAGAGTTAATCAAATAAAACCTTTTTCGTGATTTACATTTTAACATTGTGTTATAAATTTCTGGAATACAACAATGTATATAATATATAACAAACTTATTCAGATAAATCACACATACTCTGATGAGGCAAATACTTAGCGGCACTGCCAAAAACCTTCACATGGAAGGCTTCTTATCAGTACTGAGATAAATGTCTGGATGAGGAGGATCTATGGAATATCACCAAAAAAAAAATAATCAGTAAAATGACCAATGTCAATAAAACATTTTTTACTATTCTCATTATATTTATATCAGTGTGACTGTGATCAAACACTTCTGCTCCTGTGATAGAAAACAAGGGATGGACAAATAGCCACGTGAGCCCCTCAAGAAACATTAGCTTTGTAAGTGTGCACTTACATACATGGCTACTAAATGAATGCAGGAACTACTGTGTTGGAAAATATATTGGTGTAGCTCAGCTCAAGCCAATTAAACTCAACTACAATCTGCACCAGAAGATGCATCTTTTTCCTGCATTTTGCTAATGAGAAGTCTTTCTAAAATTGTCCTTGTTAAAAAATAAGTTTCCTCATTTAGTTTCTTTTATGCAGAGAGAAGGCATTTGCTGGAGTGGGATGGAAAATCTCATGGAAGAGGGATTGGATTTGTCTGTGGATTTCAAACTGGTTCATGCACACCCACTGGAGTTAGACCTTGGACTCAGAAACAGTAGGAAAACAAGAATACTGTAAGGGCTGTGAGCAGAGGAAAAAGCTGTATCTCATGTGGACACATCTTAGTCCCTTGAGCATGGCAAAGGTGTTGGCTGCATTTTAGGAGGTGTATTCAGTGGTCAACTTTGTCCATGTCCTTCCAAAGACTTCTGAGAATTTGTTATTCCCTTGGAAATACGGCCAGGGAACACATGAAGGGAGGCAGTAAAGGGACCTCTATCAAAGGAGGCTATTTTTGCCAAGCGCCCATTGCAGTCAATAGCATTACTTACATGATTAGTGTTAAACATGCACTAAAGTGCTTTGCTGGACAGAGGCCAGGTGAATCAACACTTTGCAAAACTGAGCTCTAAATGAAGATTCTCTGGGACCTGGCTGTCCTTCAGCATGGTCTTCCTTGGCCTAGTCACACTGCAGCTCTTGAGAAATGGAATGCAGATCTGTTTCTGATTTATATGATTCAGAAACGACCCAGCCTCTTTGCTATTGTGATCACAGATCCTCTAGATATTCCTAAAATGAATAGATGCAAACACTGTATGTCTTAAGGGAATATTAAAAAGGGAAAGTTCAGGTTAGATATAAGAAAGAAGTTATTTACCGTGAGGGTGGTAAGGTGCTGGCACAGGTTGCCCAGAGAAGCTGTGGCTGCCCCATCCCTGTAGTGTTCAAAGCCAGGCAGCTATGTGAGTTTTAAGGTCCCTTCCAACCCAAACCCTTCTATGATTCTATGGCTGACAATTCATGGGTATTCCTGAGTGCTGTTCCATGTAAAACATTAAAAAAGTGCTGAGCACTGACAGTCACCGCAGAACTCTCCTTTTCCAGACAGAGATTCCAACTGCCAAGCTCAATTTCTACAAATACACTTTGATACACTGCTTTCTTAGAGATGCTGAATTACTTTCATTGGATGGCAGCTGATGAACTTCAGCATCTCATGGTTGAGATGATGCCAAGTATGAAATGCTGTATGCAGCCCAAAGATGCAACTTCGGAAGTTCAAGTGCAGGTGGGGGGAAATGAGTCCCTTACATAACACTTTGCACTGAGATCTTACTTGCAACTGGGATAGATAAAAAAGATTATTGCTTCTCAGCTTAAAACCATATCCTTTAATTTCTAACCCTATTGCTAAAGTGATTCAGACAGGAGCCGTCTGACTGCAAAGATAAGGATAGATGTAATGACTGGTCTGTACACAGTGATATACACTTTATTGTCAAGCTGGGTGCTGTGTGATGTCAATAAACCACATAGCTATTGATCATGCTGGAAAAGGAAATTAATGCAGACATGGCTTGTTTTTGCAGTATGATAGGTATGTCTGTACATCATCACCTGCCAGCCTCGAGCTGTTTGTTCTTGTTTGAGTTGGATGAGATGGAGCTGTCCAAAATCTGGATAAACAATAAAGACCAGTGGTGACCTTTGAGAAACTTCAGAGTTGTAATCAGAATGTTGGGAGAGGCATCTGGGACTTACAGGATCTTTTCTGATCAACATGGCACATCAGGGTTAGAACAAGTACAGTGAGGAGTGCTCCAGCCAACAATGATTTGTGGATTTCATTGCATTCTTTTCAGGTCTTCATGCTTTCTTTAGCACCCAGCAGGAGGAAACTGCTCCTCATGGTCCTCTCCATGGCACTCTTACATGAGCCATGTCCAGGACTGTCACCAGCCTCACTCCTGGCACTACAAAGGAGCAGTATATGGAAAAGCAAGTGGAGCAACACCACAGAGGTGCTTTTCGTCCCCCAGACCCAGCTCAACTCTTTTGACCTCATGAATGAGTAGGTCCTCCCCCACAGTCAAGACATTTAGATGGAGGGAAGGAAACTCTCCCTCTGTTACCTCTCATATCCATCATACTGTATGAGATGTATGATTTTCATGAGTTTGAAAGATCAGCCCATGTGTTTTCGTTTCTGTAGACTTAATATGTGGGGCTTTGCTGTGTAGCTTTCAAGTGCTGTTCAGAAGAAAGTGCTATTGCAACTGGCTGCTTCTAGCACACAAGTTAGAGATCTCAATGAAGTTTAGGGCTATTTGAAACTAAGATGTGTTGGGGATATATATAGATGTAGAATTCCCAGAGTTCCTTAACTCGTATTTGAACTGCTCATAACCATAGAATCATAGAATAGTTAGGTTTGGAAAGGATCTCAAGATCATCCAGTTCTGACCCACCTGCCATAAGCAGGGACACCTCACACTAAACCATGTCACCCAAGGCTTCATCCAACCTGGCTTTGAGCACTGCCAGGCATGGAGCACTGACAACTTCCTTGGGCAACCCATTCCAGTGCCTCACCACCCTAACAGGAAAGAATTTCTTCCTTATATCCAATCTAAACCTCTCCTGTTTAAGTTTGAATCCGTTACCCCTTGTCCTCTCACAACAGTCCCTAATGAAGTGTCCCTCCCCAGCATCCCCATAGGCCCCCTTCAGATACTGGAAGGCTGCTATGAGGTCTCCATGCAGCCTTCTCTTCTCCAGGCTGAACAGCCCCAACTTTCCCAGCCTGTCTTCGTATGGGAGATGCTCCAGTCCCCTGATCATCCTCATGGCCTCCTCTGGACTTGTTCCAACAGCTCCATGTCCTTTTCATGTTGAGGACACCAGAACTGCACACAATACTGCAGGTGAGGTCTCATGAGAGCAGAGTAGAGGGGCAGGATCACCTCCCTCGACCTGCTGGTCACACTCCTTTTGATGCAGCCCAGGATACAGTTGCTTTCTGGGCTGCAAGCACACACTGCAGTCGGCTCATGTTCATATTCTCATCGACCACCACCCCCAAGTCCTTCTCTGCAGGGCTGCTCTGAATCTCCTCTTTGCCCAACCTGTGGCTGTGCCTGGGATTGCTCCGACCCAGGTGTAGGACCTTGCACTTGGCATGGTTGAACTTCATGAGGTTGGCATCAGCCCACCTCACAAGTGTGTCAAGGTCCCTCTGGACCTCCAGGGCTCTACCTTCCCTCCAGGTGGTATCTCACTTCTTCCAACCATTGGCATGAGTTCCTTAATTCATATTTGCACTGCTCATAGTTGTAAATCAGAGCAGTATTCCACTTCTTCCAATATAGATCAGTATATTTATTCATAAGCAGATCTATAGATATCAACTTCAGCCAAGGGCATAAAGTTTGCAAAGCACTTCCTTTACTTTCCTCAGTGTGCTTGTATTAATAATGTTGCAGATACTATAATAAAGTTCCTAGCTTTTTTTACATTCTTTGGTACATTCTTCCAGTAATCCATCACTAGCTATGTCAGGGAAAAACCCACAAAACTTAATCAGGTGGAAGTGGCTTGTGTTTCAAAGGAAGAAATTTCCTCAGAACCACAGTGCATTATGAAATTTTCCAGCCCTGGTAGATCGACAGAATGATATTTGAGTCACAGTAAGAAATGGAGTTGCATGGTTGGATGAAAGCAGTAAAAACAATCAAGTGCCTTGCTGAGCATGTGGTGCTGCTGCTCTGCTTTGCTCCATCTTCCCAGGAATTACGATCAGCTTTGCTGCATCCAATGAAGAAAGACACTTTGGAAAACCACTGAGCAGAAATATTCCAACTCTGAACAGATTTCTGGAGTTGTTTGGTAGGTAATTTAGACAAAAAAAAAAAATTCTTCTTTCAATCATTCAGTCTGCTAGCTTGTAATTGCTATTTCTGGCTGGTATCACACAATCTGCAGGGAATCAGCATACACGCACTCAAACCAAGCCTACAAAATCAAGTGATTGTACTGGTGCTTGGCATTTCACTTGCTGATCTTACAGCAGTGCAGATGGCATTAGCAAAGCCAGCGGTAGTAAAGCACATGGTTACTGCTGTTTGCATATCAGAAGGCAGGAACCATGATCTCTTTTTTATCTGTTTTCACAGCTGTGACAAGTGTCAGGCCTGCAGTGGATCTCTGCACTTGTTCCATAGCCTGTCCTGCCCTTGAGTGATCACACACTTGTTGGAGATAGGAAATGTGAGCTGTCAGGATTTGCCTTTTCCAGAGCAGGGAACCTGCTTCACAGTGCAGCCTGTGGCTTCGTGAAGTTCTGCAGACAGGGGAGTGCGACTCGAATCATTTTGTGATGATAATTCTCATTTACAGCCTTTGCAGCTAGCTTTAATCTTTCCTAAGCGGCTCTCTATGGCTCCAAAGGGACACATCTGAATGGTCCTAATAGGCTGTCATCATTTCACTAATAGAAGTTTAGCACCTGACTTATGGACAGAGACTTAATTCCATTTCTCATTGATGCCCTGCAGAAAGAGCAGCCCTGCTTCACCTTTCCCCATGTCCCTCTGCCAATAGGTGTGATTTTCCCGACATTAGGAAGGACTTTGGATGAAGACCCCAATTCCCTTCCACAATCTAATTGAGCAGAGGACTTTGGCCATCAAAACTTTTATTAGAGTTGGGTAGGAGGAGAATTAAAATCTTTCCATGACTGGATCCATGCAGCATTTCTATTATTTGTCTTAGTAGCACTCCAGAACTTATGAAAGCCACACACAATATGATGTCCAGCATCTCATTAGGGGCAGACAGGCAGTGGCAGGAGGCACAATGAGAGGAAAAGGTGTGACTATTAAAGGACACTGAGAGGCTCTATATGCAGAGGTTTCAGAGAGTGAACTGGGCACTTCACTAGGTCTCCATTGAAATTTTTCTCCCTGTTCTTGGCAAATAGCTGGAAATCTTTCACTGGCATCATATCTAGCTACTGTTGTGCCTTTGGCTATTTTCTGTATTCTTTAAGAGACCTCCATTGGAAGAGACACCAACATTTTCTGGCATTAGGAAATAAATGTTTTCAGGCTCCAGCTGCCAAAACCTGCACTAAGGCTTCAAGAGAGCACATCTGCTGCAGGATGCACTAGGGCTATGTGGCTAACACTGCCCTAGTGAAGATATTTGTCTTGTTGCTATCTCTCACCCTACTTGCAGAAGAGGTTGTGTCTTGTTCCTTCTTGAAGAATACCTTGAGGAAGGTATTGGGAGGTTGAGGCTCAGCATTCCACTTTCTAATGGTGAGGATATAGATGAGACAGAGGCAGTCAGTTGTCAGGAATGCACAGTGTAACATGGACAAAAGTTATTGAACAAACACTGGAACAAAGAAAGGTACAACTGGCTACAAGAAAATAATTATAAGAGTGGTTAAGGACTGGAGGAGGATGGCCAAAGAGGCTGTGCCACCTTCATCCCTAGAGATTTTCAGCTGGATAAAAGCCCCAAGAAACTTGACCTCATTCAGAAGTTAGACCTGCTTTGTGCAAGAGATTGGACTATGGACTTCCTCAGGTCACTTCAACCTATAATGAGCTTATGACTGGGCTATCAGTATGAATACATTCAGAATTATGGAATATCCTGATGTTTAGCCTGGTCGCTTAAAATCACCCGAAATTTCAGATAGATGAAGCTTAATCATGAATCTTAAATTCAAAATAAATAAAGAAAACCAAACTATCTACTTGTTCATTCCTTCTCTATGTCCATGTGGGAAGATGAAGATCTACCTCAGAGAGAGTACAGTACCCCAGCCTCCATGCATACCAGTATATCAGGGTGCAATTAAAGGTGATGAATCATTTGTTGCCAAGAGATCTTCATATTCAGTCATTTTCTTGGAGTGTCCTATGGTTTGAGTTCGGACTTTTCCTTCTTAATCCTTAATTTCTTCTGCAGGCAGGTTCAGCACTCACCTAGCAATGCCTGTGATCATTTGGGCAGACAAAATCCACACAAGGATTTACCCCTATTCTATTAGGAACTGATGCAAACCTTTTGTATGCATGATATTTCATACCAAGATGTGCATACACAGCAGCAGTTTATCCAGATATAAACACAAAATTACATTGTGCTGCTGCTTGCTGACTCTCACTTAAAGCAAGTCACAGTGATAATAAAATAATTGGAGGTCATACTGGGTTAGGCATGACTAAACCCATCTTAATCCCCAAACCCCTCTTTTGATTACTCCTTAATTTAGAGAATGTGACTTATCCCTCAAGCAAGAGCTGGAACTACATTGTATTTCTAGTCCATAAAAGGTGGGGGTACAACAAACATTAGCAAATGAAAAGGCAGAGGGTGTTAGTCAGTGCTTAAACCACAGCACACTGCTTAGCATAGACTAATTGACCCAGTTTTCAGCATCACATGATAGGCTAAATTACCCGAGAAAGAGTGCCCTGACCTCACACCTTCTGCTGGAACAGAAGTCCTGCATCAAACCCACATCCTGAATTCACTGGGGGCTCTTAGGAGAGTGCAGAACATATTAACGTTAAACAGTGTTAATGCACATGTGTTAACCCAGCAGTGGGGATCAGCTGATGAAAAGTGTATCCAGAGCAATGTTGTAATTGCCAAATCCTGCCTATGCCTCCAATTATTCCAACTCAAATCATTCCCTAGGCTTCCACCTGTAATTCCATCTCAGGTTTCCAGCTATGACTTTTGCAGTAAAAATGTTTCTGAGAGGTTTCTACCCTGTGGAGCAGGCAAGAGAACTAGCTTGGGGAAGCTGTAGTTACCCTGCATCCACCATATGAGCTTAAATTGTTTTTTCCTCCCTGTTCCATGACCCTGTAGTTTTAATTCACTGATGTAATGTTTTTCAACTCTATGTGCCATGGAGTGTTGGACTCGATTGCCGGGAAAGCAAATCCATTTTCTTTAATACCCTATACACATAACACATGTATCAGTAAAGAATGCAATTTCCCCATAAAATCTATGTGTTTCATTATGTGCTCCATATGATCTATATGTTCTATCACGAAACATTGCCCTCTGTTTGCTACTTTATGTTACATTTCTCATGAGGTTATCTTGACTTTCATGTGGGTTCTATACTAGATTTTTTTTTATGTCCATATAACCTTTTAAGATATACATGGTTTTTTGTTACAGGTACAAAAGAGTTAGGTTCACATATTGCAGCTTTTATTAGTACTCACAGAGAGGTCTCATCAAGCTGAAAGAAACAATAATACCTGCTTAAAGGAGAGGTTTTGTCTTTTCAATGGCCATATATGTTCCTATTGTCTGAAGAGTAATTTTTTTTTTTTTGGTACTAAAGCAGGAAATGTGAAGAGAAAAAAAAATTATCTTTTCTTTATTGACTTCACACAGGCTTTTTCACATCATTTCAAGGGTTGTAAACCATTGCAAAGGCAGACTTCACATCGATAGTGGGGCAGCACTTGTGATAGACAGCAGTTCCTCAGACTTGGCTGCTGAAAAACCAATTCTGGTCCATTGGATTCAAGAGCCTACAATGGTATAAATGAGAGAGGCAACTGACCTATTTTCTTAGCACAACTTTTCTTAGAAGACTAATTAATTGGCTCGTGGACACCCTTGGAAATTGCAGCCTTTGTTTCCCATCACCTTGTCCCACTTCTAGACTGTTACACCACCACCAAAGTCACACCGGTCAAAATAGAAGCAATAAAGTCCTGGACCACTGCCATCAAGTCCACAACACAGGCTTGGATGTGATAGCCAAGAAAAGGCACAATTTCCTTGGCATTGCATGAAGGTGGAACCAAACTCAATTTCTGCAGCAGGCTGCTGTGTGCATTAAGTAACATCATGCACCAGGTAATGAAAAGCAACTGACACACACGATGTGCTTGATAATGGACAGTCCCTTATTATGGAGAGCTCATAAGTCAAAGTCATCTTTCTGTCTGATATGTGATTTTGTGGAGCAAAACCATTTATGAGATATTCAAGTGCCATACTGAAAAGCTTTGCAAAGTTTATATGGAAAGAGGGGGGAACTGTCTATTTATTTTTTAGTTTAGGCATAATACACTAAATTCCATACACTGAATGAAAAACACATCAGGAAAGGCAAAACTGTTGCAATGTACACTGAGAACACATGTTTTAAGAGATAGAGTGCTTATGTGAAAAGGGCAGAGTTAGGAATAACAAAGTCATCCTCATTTTGTCCTTTATTAACTCCTGAGCTCAGGGTTAAGCTTGTCTGCCCTGGTAAGTGGAAGAGTTTCACCAGGAATATTAAAGAGAAACAGTTTATTTTCTCTTTTTTTTCTGTGCAACTCCTACTGGTATTAATGGGCAAACAAATACAGGAAAGAAAGGAGGAATGGGCAGGGGAAGAATTTGAAAGGAGCAAGGACAAGAGAAAAGGAAAGGGAACGGGGAGGAATTTTCATATTCAGATATTAACTTTCAATCATAGAATTGAAAAACTGAACTGTGCCTAAGCACTGCCTTTGGCACAAGCAGAGCTCAGTGTCCTTGTTTTATCTGTGCCTTTTAGCTGGGATGCTCCCTGCACAACCACGGCAATATTCCCGTTCTCTTAAAATGGTTTATGCTCATTTCCTAGGAGTCACCTACTAAGATGATGGAGAAATAGAAGTAAAGTTCTTCAGATTAAGAACAGGGTTCACATTTCGAGGATGATGCTTCCCCCCATGAAGAATTCACCCTTCAAAAGCATTTGTAAGCAAAATACTCCAAGCAGTTTAGAGTTCATGTTGCTGAAAATGCCTTTTGTCTGACATTCCTATCATGTATTTACAAAACCTCTGCTGCTACCAGATAATAGCAGATTACAAATTACAGATGAATGCAGCTGTATTTCATTATTAATTGTAACATGTTCCCAAGCTGTTAAGCCTCATGGTCTGCTGATCATGCCTGACCCACAAATGGAAGCATGCAGTGCAATAAAATTCCACACATTCTCTGTGTCCTTTCTAATTAAGGAATGAGTCATGCCCTAGATCTCCAGAGTGGAACTGCTCTTCCTTTTTCTAAGAGCATGTATAGATCGGCATGCAGATATCAATTCAGGGTGTTGCACAGATTTGGAAGGATCAGCAGACTGGGAGCTAAGTTTAATGTCAAAGCTTCAGGTACCTCTACATGTCTCCTTTTGGAGCTTGCTCCTTCTAAATGTGGCTTGGAATTTGATCTTTTTACATTAGGTACGTTAGGGAGGTTTGGGTGAGCCTGAGCATAGACTGACCCCATGCTTGTCCTTTCACTTGTACGTGTGACAGTGTCCTTCAGCTGGAAGTGGATGCAGGGTGGCTGTTTCTGAGGGTGTTCTCCAGGCATCTCCACATGGTGTACACAATTAGTTGTGATGTCCAAATCACTGCTTCAGCTCAAGGGCTCACTGCTGACAGCAGAGCTTGCTCTGTGACTGAGAGGACTCAGTGCCAAACAGTTCCACTGCTCAGGAAGAACAGGCTAGTTTAAATGAGGTCGCTAAGTCACTTGGCCAAATTTCCACCCCCAGCATTTATCCTAGATGCCTCCTCAAATTCTGTAGCACAACTGTAATTGAAAGATGGATTTTGCCTGATGATGATACGAATCTCACCCTTCCTGAATCACCAGGAAACTTTTAAGCCTCAAATGTTGATGGGGCCAAAGTGATCCTTTTCCCATACCCTGAGGCACTGCTCGAATGCCCATGGCATAGATTTATCTTCCTAGACAACACAGGCAGTGAGGAATCTCCTGCTAAATTAATCCAGCAAAAGCCCAACTGCCTTCTCTAGCAAAGCTTCCAGATGTGTTTCACCTGATACCTGATCAGAAAGGTTGATTATTTCTGACCTATTATCTCTCCTTCCTTCCTCTACAGCTGACTGAATCCCCCCTCTTAGCTACCACATGGATTAGAATAGAGCAGCAAGGGCACAGCAGAAAAGGAAAATAGCCGCATCTGATGGAATTACTCCAACCTCATTGATTTACTAGACAACAGAAACTGAATTTTCTGAGTTTGCATAAGAAAAGGGCAGTTCTTCAGAGTAACACCAGCTGAATATAAGCACCTTCATTCCACTGGGCAATTGAGGTTTGCTATTGACTGTTCCCAACACAAAGCTCTGTGAGAGCGCAGGAACTTTCCTTCTCTGAGCAAAGGTGTAGAACTGCACAGCAGCCTTGTATTTCAGCCAAATTGATGGCTTCCCATTGCAAAACCTTCATGCAAGTTCAAAGAGCTCAGCTGTTTTGCTCTGAAGCTACTTGACTTCATCATCCCTGTGTCACCCCACATGCACAATTACCATGGAAATACACATGATGTACCAGGAGCATGAAAGAGAAATGGAAATTAGGCTATCTAGGATTTTAATGGCACTAGTATAAATTAAAATGTTATTTTTCCACCAGTCCTTTTCTTTCTGCATTAATTTTTTTTTTTACAGATCTCTCATAAAATTCCATCTTAATCTAGTCGTGTTTCTATCAGCTCAGTAAATTTCCCTGGTGGAATTCATATCCTCATTATTATCAGCAAGTGCAGACAGAAAGAATGAGAATGAGAGAAAAACACACACAATGCATATATGAGGCTGAAGTGAGCTCTTGCATCAGGTTACCAAATATTGTCCCTCACAGATAGGCCATAAATGGAGCACAAACCACAAAGCATCATGTAGCCTGTGCAATGTCTATGGGTTTTGGCTGGACAGATGGAACAGCAAGGTATGGGAGTCTTGGTGTGCAAGGAGGAAATCCGGGGTCTCCACTCACCTTACTCACTGTCCTTCTCATCTCAGACCTTCCAGGGAATGGTTTGATTCATACTATTACTACAAAATGCCTTTGAAAGTTGCCTCTATGTGACTTGCTGTTGTGGTTTAAACCCAGCCAACGCAGCTTGTTCACTCACTCAACCCCCCCACCCCCACCCCCCTTCTGCTCTTCCCCCCTCCTCTCCGCTCCTGGAGGGACAGGGGAAGGAGAACCGAAGGGATGCAACTCCCACGGGCCGAGACAACAACAATCCAGTAACTAAGGTATAACACAAATCACCACTGCCACCACCAACAATAACAATGATAAGGAAAACAAGGGAAGAGGGTACGATACCACCCGCTAAAAACGAGCCTGACTGGGAAGTTCCCTCTCCTTCCAGGTAACTCCCAGTTACCTCCTGGGCATGACGTGCTATGGTATGGAATACCTCTTTGGTCAGTTTGGGTTCTGTCCCTCCTTCCTCCTGGCCCCCCTCCTCCCCGGCAGAGCATGAGGCTCACAGAGGCCTTGGTCAGGGCAAACATCGCTCAGCAACAACCAAAAACATCGGCCTTATCAGCCTTGTTCCCAGGCTAAGTCAAAACACAGCTACTAAAGAGAAGAAAAACTGACTGCAACTGCTGAACCCAGGACACTTGCTTAGAGCCATGTATAAGCAGTGACCCACATCAGTGCCTTCCCTACATTGTCCACATCTCATGTAAGGGAGAACTTCCCAGGGGATTTTCCTAATGTCATTGGGGGAAAAAATGGAAATTCCACAATTGTTTCCATAGTTTCATATGACACAGGCTAAAATGCTTTACCAAGACACACAAGTAGAATAGCTAACCACTTTCTCATTCTCACGCTCCAGACTCCCTGACAGCAGCACAGGGGAAACAGCTAATTCCCAGAATGAAGAGGGACAAGCTCAGTGGAGCTAAAGTTAATTACACTGTGCTAGATGTAGGGCTGCAATGATTTAGATCTGCCCAACTTAAACAGCCAGTTCTCAGGAAATGTGCCCAGAAGTAATCACCTCTTGATGCTTCTGCCAGGTAGAAGAAACCAAAACCCCCTTCACTAACATTCCACTCATAAACTAGGAGCACCAAGTTCATCACATATGATGATGGCTTGACACTGGCCTTTTTAATCATCAGCGCACTTCATCACATAGAAGCTCTGGGGGATGGATAATTCCCCACTAACTATACTAACAGTAATGTTTTAATACTGCAAGAATTTTACAAAGAGTGGGAAAATGTGCAGGACTTGACATAAATTTAGAAGATCTGTTTATAAATACATAATATTATAAGGTAGAATTCATTCCCCAGTGCTGCAGGACAGAAGCAGCAGCACCAGCCGGCTTCTGATAATTGGTAGCAGTTAATGAGACAGCCCTCAATAAGTCCATTGTTCCCCACTCAGAAATGTTGATCTAGCATCAAAGGGATACAAAGAAAACTCAGGTATCTCTGTCAGCTGTAAAGGACCTTCAGCTCTCAGTCCTGGTTGAAGGGGTGATTCACACGGCGTCACTGCTGAAGCTGCAATTCCATCAGACTCCTAGCTAAAGACTAAAAGTTGTTGGAATTAATTCCCTTTTTGAACAGTGGTTGACATGGGTTCTTCATCTTTTTAATTAAATAATAACACTGCCACATCCCCCCAGGAGCTGTGAGGCATAATAGGCATTTTAAGGTAGTAAGTTATTCAGGCAGCCAGAACCATCTCTGTGCAAGAAATAAGCATCTCAGATACACTTTCAGAAATACAAAGAGGAGCTTCATATCATAATAGAACAGGCCTACAGGAATATTTAGGTTGAAGGGACCTTGTGAGGTCTTTCAGTCTCCTGTACAAAAGTGGGGTAACTTTTTAGTTAGATCACATTGCTCAGGGCTGCGGCCAGTTGAGTTTTGAAAGTCTCTGAGACTTCCATCCATTGTGTGACCATTGCACCTCTGACAAGAGTCCGGCTTTGTCTTCTGTATAAGCCTCTCCAAATATCAGAAAGCTGCTGTTACACCCTTGCTTATCTCTCCCAAGTTAACCAAGCCTGGTTCTCTTTGCTTCTCTATACCATGTGCCCATGGCAGGGGCGTTGTAATTGGATGACCTTAAGGTCCTTTCCAACCCAAGCCATTCTATGATTCTTCGTGCTCCAGCCCTCTAACCATTTTAGTGGCCCTCTATTTGACGCTCTCTGATTTACTAATAAATGCTTACCTGGGTATAGAAACAGAAGGTTTCTAGACCCACATGTTAGAACTGCCTTACAATTGTGTGCTTGACTGGAAGTTTAAGTGAGTTCATCAGCTTCCATATGTATTTGCTATGTATGTCTTTATTTTAATCTTCTTAAGTCACGTAATTTGGACACCTGGCTTTACATATGGTCAGTCAGTAAAAATATAATAAATATTCCTGGTACATCTGCTTAAACATTTGCAAAATAGTGTCCCCTTAAAACTTATAGCACACACAGCCTATTGCTTATACTAATCATCTATAATAGCTTCCAAAGGCACCACACAATGGGTGATTCTTTCTGGGTGCTGGATTCCCTGTGGGAGGAAACCAAGTTCTCTCAAAGAGCTCATCCCAGGGAGTTTGCAAACTCAGCTACAAAAGGGGAAACAGAAGAGGGAAATGGAATATCTTGTTTACAGGAATTACCAACTGCTGCATGGAGACCTCATAGCAGCCTTCCAGTATCTGAAGGGGGCCTATAAGGATGCTGGGGAGGGACTCTTCATTAGGGACTATAGAGATAGAACAAGGGGTAATGGGTTCAGACTTAAACAGGGAAAGTTTAGATTGGATATGAGGAGGAAGTTCTTTACTGTGAGGGTGGTGAGGCACTGGAATGGGTTCTGTCACAACCCAGGGAGGTTGTGAGTGCTCCATCCCTGGTGGTGTTCAAGACCAGGTTGGACAGAGCCTTGTGTGGCATGGTTTAGTGTGAGGTGTCCCTGCTTATGACAGGTGGGTTGGAACCAGATGATCTTAGGGTCCTTTCCAACCCTAACTATTCTATGATTCTAAATAAGACTGAAGACTCTAGACTCAGAGATCACTATTCTATGCGCATCTTCTTTTTCTTTTGCTCACCTTCTAGGGCTTACTTATTTTCTATCTCTCCATTTCTGCTATTTTCATCCTATTTTTCTGTATGTTTCTGCTATTTTCCTTCCTAGTAGGGCAAGGGCCAATGCTGAACACCATAATGATATTTTAAATTTATGTATTTGGAAGCGGATAGGGAAAGTATGTTCTTGGATTAATTTTAGACACATAAATAAAAGCAATATTGCTGACCTTCAAAATGAAACTTTGCTCTTGGCAAAGCTGACTGTGAGGCTGAAAGGGATTTGAGAATTCAGCAGGAAGGTATTAGCACCAAAAGCCATCAAATGGATGTTTGGCACTACTTGTAGGAACACAGGACAGCAGGAAGCCCTTGACTCACCGGCTGAAGACAAACATTGTTCTGACAGGAATTTGTGTCATATAATCTCATTCAAAAGTTTGAAGTTTTTCTCCTTCTTCCTTTATTAGTTCTGTATTTGGAAACCAACATAGGTGGAGGAAAGAAAGCTAAAGCCAAAGCGCCACATTGGATCACTGGGTATGAATAAAGAGACTCTGCAGCTTCCTACTGTCCTTTCTATATGTTGAATCAATTAGCTATCCCTTGGCATATCCAAGGAGTCTGCTATTTATAGCACAATAGTCCCTCATCCCATCTTCACCTCATCTCTTCATCCCCTGAGAAAGTCTGTCATATTTAAATAGACGCTTTTCCATACAGAGGAGGGATTCAATTGCAGATAGCTGCTCAGAATGAGTTCAAACTTAATTAGGGGAAGTTCAGGTTTGATACAAGGAAGAAGTTCTTTCCTGTTAGGGTGGTGAGGCACTGGAATGGGTTGCCCAGGGAAGTGGTAAATGTCTTCCCCTTGGCTGTGTTCAAGGCTAGGTTGGACAGAGCCTTGGGTGACATAGTCTAGTGTGAGGTGTCCCTGCCCATGGCAGAGGGCTGGAACTGGGTGATCTTAAGGTCCTTTCCAACCCAAACCATTCTATGGTTCTATGATTCTACACATACCATATGCTGGTGTTTCAGATGTGAGTTAATAATCTTCCTGCATCTCCTGATGTTCGTTCTCCTCACACAGGTCACACCAGCTGTAGTTGATGTACATCATCTGAGCACCTTGATAGGTAACTCTTCTTTTCCGTCGTATGAGGAGCCCAGCAGTAATAAGAAAAGTGATTTTAATCAGTGGCAGTTAATACAAGTAAGTGGCAGGCTGGGAGAGATCTGCTCAGAGTCTGGTATGTTTTAATAATTCTCTGCTACCCATAGTACCTGCAACTGAAACACAACTACTTTAATGGGAAGGCATACTGCAAGCAGGGACCAAAGAAACAAATCTATTTAATCTATAAAATAAAGCTTTTGATATTGCAATGCCAAATGGAATATCCAGGAGAATGTGCTGAAAGAAAACATGCATTTCCCCTTTCAATATTTATATATCCCTAGATATACATATATATCCCTTCATGGGGATGGATTTGTCAGAGTTACAGTGCTGAGCATCCTTTTATGGTTAGTTTCTCAGTTTTATGCCTATCAATAAATGGCAGTGATGCTTTCTATTAGAAACGTACAACAGCTGGATTTGGCATCCAGTTCAAAATCTGATTCCAAAAATGGCAGCAGTTTATGAAGCTTTGACAAAAAAATACATCAATGCAATAAGAAAATATTGATTCTTCCAACTTCCGCTTCACAGATTTGACACATGCACTTATGGCCCAATATAGATGAATTATTGCAACAGTCATAATGATTAATTTCCTTAAAGTCCTTTCAGACTTCGCCTCTGAAACTCTGCACAGCTTTTCCTTACCTCCATTAATGTTCAAATTCCTGAGCGTTAATCTGTCTCTTTATATTATTGGTTATGTTTGCAACATCTCCAGAGGCTGCAGAAGCTTAAGGCTGCATTGTTAAGAAATGGGACCTATTTGTTCTGTTGCCAACACATAGTCTCCAGAACAAAGAGTTTATGACCTAATTACAGGTGAGAGAGGAAAAGCCAAACATATACATGAGAACATTTCCCGTTGTCTGTTGTAATTTGCCTTAAGTCCTCATCTATCTCTTTTATTCATCTTGTCATACTTCGTATGGCTGGGATGTCTTCCCACTATTGGTGTACAGGATCTGTAGCAGCTGGATTCAGGTCTTAGGTTAAAGTGCAGTACTTGGTGAAGCTCCTCATTGCCAACTTGCCAGAGGAAGACTTCATACAGATAAAAGCATCATGGTTAGGATCTTAAATTTGGGTCAACACTCAGCATCAACCCAGGAACTCATGATTACTGTTGTAGGTTTTGGCATCACAACTTCACCTGGCCAAGAATTCGCTTGCTCCACAGATAAAATGTGAGATAACATTGACCAGAAGTGCTGATAAGAACCACTGTTTCTTGTTCCAATAGTTAGCTTTGAATGAATACTGTGGAATCCTGGGAATTTGAATTATTTTTTCAGTGAGGTTTAAGGCAGTTTGCCCAGAGTGAGAACTTTGTCTGTTTTAAAGAAAGCTGAAGAGATTCCATAGCTGTCCAGATCAAAGAGGAAAGCTCAGAGAGGTGAGTTAATACACAGAAGTAAAATCCATAAGATAAGATAGATACAGCAAAACCAGCTTTCCTTCTTATTTATGAATGATTTTTTAAAAATCCTCTTAATTCTTGATCCTCTTTGATGTTTTTTTAAGGGCATAGATCTGACAGCATGGAAGTTCAGATTCTTGGCCTGGAAATCAAAAGGAACTTTAAAAACTGGGATTTGTCATAACTTGTGTTGAGATGGAGACTGCACAAAAAACAATGGCTCACTGGATGTTCTTGATCAGTGCTGAAACCAAGGATGTCCATAGACATCCCCAGGAGAATTAATTAGTAAGAGCCCAATGAGCCCTTTTTCCAACCACAATTAAAGAGTATAGAACAAAGTCTTGTCTTTTTAGCTAGAAATTATAGACTCTTTAAACTTGCATTTTATTAAAAAGTCTTTAGAAGACTGGAAAATTGACATCAAAGAAGCAGCAAATGAAATGCCTAAAAGGAGAGATGATTTTCAGCTGTTAAAAACTACTGAAATCCAATATATTGAGCACAAATATTGCCACCAGGCTCAGGATTTCTGCCTTATTTTTCCATGTGATTTGATTCATAGTCTTTCATATACCTGAGGAAAAATTGCTCAAAAAACGACTTTGATAGAATTTCATTATGTCCCTTAATAATGGTTGGGAAATGTTTATAATATGCATCAGAGATCACTGAGTCATGCTCTGAAATCAAAGAGCAGAAATGATTTCTTAATGTATTAAGATGGTAAGAAAAAGGGGCATCCTTCTGAGGAGAACCAAGACAAAAGAACTTCCAGACTTCTTTCTTTTTTTTTGCATGGAGAGAAGCAAACCACGGGGAAAAATCCTGGTTACTTTCTTCCTTTGTGAGTTGCCTTTAACTACTGCAGAATGTCACCACTGAGTCGCAAGTGACAACTACATCATGGCTTGTCTGCTTTGCTGATGTAATGCTTCCTTACTGCTCCCCTGTTAACAGGGAAGGCAGGAGACAAGAGCTCAGCAGTCAACAGCTTTGTGGTGAGACTGTTGTGCGTCTTTGGGTTTCAATCCTACATCATTCTTATCTGCTTCAGAATAGATCTATTGATTTCATCCAATGCCCTGGTATTATTTTTAAGGTGCTTTGAGCTCCTCCAACTGAATCTATTTCTGGAGTGAAAAATACTATTGGATTGTCTTTTGGGACTGCAAAAATCTGTGGTTTTACACTATGATTTGAGAAAGAAATAGATAGAGACAACAATCTGACAGCTATGTCCATCATATGACTTCCAGCAACAGGGTTTTTAAATATATCAGGTGTTTGAGGATATTTCTGATGTGGATCAGCCTACTCATTGGTATTCTGAAAGGGCTCTATAGGAGTTCAACGATTATTTCTTCCATCAACACAGTTTTCAGCATCTTCTTAGAATGTCTGACATATTATGAATATATGATTGTGAAATCAAAAATAGATTAGAACTGAACCATACACTTCTGACACTCAGCATATAGACTGAAGGTATTTTACTCTCATAGGAATCCCAGTATCCTTTTTAGAGGTGTCAATCATAAGAAAAGAGAACCCCATACATTTCCTAGAAAGCTTTTTAAATATTAAACCCAGCACTTAACATGTATTTAATTTCCTCTCCATTCCAATAGTTCATAAAATGCTCCTTTTGATTAAAAAAAAGTATTATTTTATTATACTAATGAGGTTTTTAGTGCTGCAAATATGAAAACAATAAAATCTGTATCTATTGAGTTCCATTTCCATACCACTGCTTTCTGCAGAGCCGACCTCCAGGCAGACCATGGACTATCTATTTTTCTAGAGAAATAAAGGCTCTAAAGCAAATTTGCTATCTGTTTTTTCAAGGAAATAAAGAACTTCTTACAACTCAGTGGATCAAATATTCCTTATTGAAATAATGATAACATATAACACCCCCTCACAGATTAGGGAACCTGGGGATGCAGGGATGGAAGCTGGAGTTTAAAGGTGATTACCTGGGGGAAAACATCCTTAGAGAAATGCTGAATATTCTGGCTTTATAATACAGTAGTACCTTCATAATGCCAAGGAATCTTCGAAGTAGGCTTCCTTTGCAACAAGGTCTGGTTTTGATCTCACTGTCCAGTGATTATGGATCCTTGTGCAGCTTGCAGAAACGCCTATGCTTTGCTAAGGGAAAAACTGTTCTCAGTGTTTCAGGCCCAGTTTGAGCAAAATCTCCTCTGTGGCATGGTCCTTCCTTCCTAAAGAAGGCTGTGCACTGAGTAGGTGCATTGGAGGTGAACTGGTTGGAGGAGGCAGGCTCCATACCACTGAGAGCGCTAGTAGCTTAATAGTTCATCTTAAACCAAAGACTCAGGTTTCTGCTTAGACCAGGCTTACCATGTTCAGGGAATCAATAATCACTACCACAGCTGCCGCTACGTCAGTGCATCATTTTCCCACCTGTGTATTTGGGTTGGAGTTATACTCCTGCATGATGAAAGGTTGGAGTTGTTAAAAGTAGGTTTTCACAGGATGGCCTTTACAGCAACTATCTACACGGGCCCCTGCAGCAATAAACGTCTATGATAACACTGTCTTATGTAGTCTGCTGAAATGGACAGAGACATTTGAATCACCCAAATAGTTTGGACCAAGGTTCAGCTGATGCACTTTTATACAACAGATAATATTGGATATTAAGAGACAAGAAACTGTGCAACCCTTACCCTTGGGACTTCCACAGACCTTCAAACCACCAGCAGCACAGGCACTTCCAGCGTATCAACCAGACTACACAGCTTAGTGTCATTGGCAGACTTACTGAGGGCCCATCAGTCCCACTGTCCATATCATGACAAAGATGTTGGACAGGATTGGCCGCAACATTGACCCCTAAGGGACACCACTTGTTATCAGTCTCCGGTTGGACATTGGGCCATTGACTGCAATTCTCTGTGTGCAGAGAGAGTTATATATTCCCCTAATACATTTATTCGGGTGTCCACTGATGTATTACAGTTTCAGCTGATTTTCCTGGTGTGGAAGCCAAATACACTCATCACATACACTAGTAAACAGACATACTTGCACAGGTACAGTAAATAACTATTTCAGTCCAGGTAATAGTTCCCTGCCCTCCCCAGAGTCCTTTTTAATGCAGAACTGATTTTTAATGGAATTCCTCTGCCAGAGCTATTGATTCCAGAGGTAGGTTACACACCACTGCAGGTAGTGCAGCAATTTCCTACAGGAGCTCCTTTAAACTGAAAACCTCCTTTGGCTCACTTCCATCCACATGGCCTTCAGCAGGTTTGCAAACCAAGAATTTGGGATTCACTAAAGAGTATTGGCTCTTTTCCCCCATGCTAAGCACAGGGTCTTCTCTAGTCCCAGGCAGGTGCTGATCAGTACAGAAGGGTGTAATCATCTATATCTCCTTATCAGAAGCAATTCACGCATTTAGGTCCTAATTACTATCCCATTTTAGCTAGGGCTTTATCTTCAGTGTCAAGTAATTCTGTGTGGTGATATAGCAGGAGATGGAAACTGTCAGTGATGAAACCTCTGCAACTCTTCTATGGGCACTTCAGGGTGATTCAGTTTAGTCCAGTGCCTTGCACTGAATGTCTCCATTAAGTAGATGTTTTCAGGATATCTGGAGGCAATTGTTGGAACTCCATGTCCCCATGAGGAGATGAAAAGCATTAGCACTGGTGATAGAGCTTGTGTGTCCTCTGAAAGGAATCCGATCTATGCACACCAAACTCAGTCTGAAAACCAAACCAAATCCTGCATGGGGACTGCTTCCGGGGGTTTCACTTCAAAATATGCCCAAGGCTCTGAAGCAAATTGCTAATGTAGATGTAGCTTTAAACTACAAATCTTTTAAGCAGAGTTTGCATCTTACCAAAGCATGGCTTTGTTTCTTGCTGGGACTGCTGCATGCAACTTTGCTACATGTTACCATCTTGATAATGCCACTCTGTCCTTTGAGAGCAATGCACACATCTAATTTTGTTCCTGTTTATAACAACTGAAATAAGAATAGCTTCATTTTCAGGGCCTGAAAAGGGCCATTGGATCCCCATCAGCATGGCTGGAAGTTCAGGGGATTTCAAAGCTGCCTGTAGGAATATTCCCCAAACTCCTGCCCTTATTCAACAAGCATTTGCAAAACAGCTTCTTTGTCTTGCCTAGAGCAGTGTGGGTTCACAGGGTTCCTGTACCATGTCCCCCTCCTGTGAAAGTTGATCCTGGTGTGTGGCCACTCCTTTGTTGTTTGGAAAAGGGAATGGTTCCCGCCTTGCTAAATGGCTTTGGAAAGGAAGCTGGAGAGAAAACCAGGCACCAGCAACACAGCCTGGTCAACAGCTCCCTTCTCAGCTTTGTTCTTCACCACTGGCTTTGTTTCTGCAGCCAACTTTAGGTCTCTTGGGTGGCCCTGGGCCCTGTGATGTGGATGAAGAGGTGAGCCTGCCCCACAGAGCAGACTGAGTCTTCCCGGGTGGTAGATGTCAGGAGTTTCCTATTCCTCTCTGCTAACCAGGCAGGATCCCTGGGGCCACAGATCCACTTTCAGACTCTGGAAACCCAAACAGGAATTTGAATAGAGATGGGCTTTTTTTGGACCCTTTTCATCCCTTCAGATGGGGATGTTTACAGTGTGCTGAGTTCCCCTTTTTAGTTTGGCTCTCTAAATCAACCCAAGTAGAGAGGCCATGGAGTGATGCAGGGATAAACACCCCCAGAGCCCTGCCATAGAACAACTGAGCTAGGAAATGATGGTGAGTCCCCACTGTTCCTCCAAACCACAACACACTCAGCAGCCTCCTTTGAGGTAAGTTTCCTTCCTGCTCTGCATCAGTGGAAGGACAGTTTGGAAGTGCTGAGTCTGGCCAAAACTCTGCAGAAGAAGGAGGACAAGGAGCCCCTGCACTGACTTCACTGAGTTTAGGGTCAGGTCTGCTGCAGCTCTCTAGAACACCCTGAGCTCAGTTAAAATACACTCACAGCTTATTCATTGTTACTGTTTGAGAAGAAACCACTTTTGTTTCACAGCCTAAGGTCCTTCACAAGGTGCTTTCCAGGTCAGACTATGAAACAGAAGCAACCTTCCTCTTCAAAAGGAGTAAGTGCAAGGATGGGGCTGACACACAGAAGTGCTTCCTTGACTGTCTTCTAGCCTGCCATGACTTTCACCCTAGGGACTTGCTGAGCTGGGGTGATCCCACTGCACATACATGTTGTGTCCAAATGGCATGGCAATAAGGGTAGCAAACAGCAATGTGTCTGCCTACAAGAGGGACAACACCAAAATCTAGAGACCTGCACCACAGGGACAAGAGGTTGTAACTATTACAGCATCATGGGGATGTTCAGAAAGCAACAGGATCATCAGGCCATCCAAATTCAGTCTTGGGTGAGGAGTGCAGACTGTTGGTTGCTATACTGATTGAGAAGACAGCTTCAGACACGTCTCTTAGGAACAGCTTTGTGTGACATTGCTCTGTGTGGCATTTATTCCCGGGAATGAAAAGGCTGTTTTCTCAAACCCACACTGGTATAGAGCTGGAAGATGAGCCTGTTGCTGTAGGAGAATATTTGGTGACCTTGGTGACTCCTTTAGTCCCCTGCTTTCCTCCCAAGGAGGCTGCCCCTCTAGCAGAGGCGGTCTGGTCCAGAGGGATGATGTTCCTACATGGGGGATCCACTGCTGCCTCTGCATGTCCCTGCCTGGGATTGTGCCAAAGCAAAGGACAGCACTGAAAGGCCAGGCTCTAACAAGATTAATCTTTCTTTCATGTAAGCTCAGGTGGTTCCTAGGACTAATAAACCATAGATGTATTAAAAAAGACAGACTAAATAGAGCTGTGGGAAGCAGGCTCCTAAGAGAGCATCATGGGAGACAGGGACATGTATGACACCATGCATAGGGAAACCCTTCATGTGAGAAGATGTCTTAGAGGAACATGGGATACTGCTCTGAAGGGCTCTATTTGGCCTCTTTAGCCACAGGATTAAACACCATTTGCTGTCTTTGCAATCACCCATGGGTACAGCAAGCAAGGCAGGATACCATGAGCTACCAACGGAGCCTCACTCATTGCTGTGCATCCGAATGGAAGTTAATCACACAAGAAAGCATTGTATCAGCTCACATGACAGAGATCACATTTGGGTTACACTGCTGACCCTGCCCTCTCCTAATTTAAAATGCCTGATTCCTCCCAGTTAAAGTTTCAAAGCTGTATTTCATATGCTGTGTTGCAGGAGTCAGGTATTTACATACCCATCCTTGTGTCTCTGCACCTCAAGAAAACACAGAATCCATGCATACCAGATGCTTAAACTGCTGTTGGGGATCACAAAGCTGCAGAGCACTGAGCCCCCATCTCCTGTCAGAGAAATCTCTTCATCAAGGGATGGGTCCTGAGCATCACCCAAGAACAAAGCAGCTCCTTCTGCTGCCTCCTTCAACCCTGATACCACACCCGTGGCCTTGTAAGAGTAAGATGTTTGCAGATAACAAATAGGAGAGGGGAAAAGGGAGTGTGATGGGGGAGGAGGAGCTGGGGAAGAAAGAAAGCAGCAGGGCTCATTAGAGACACAAGGAAACAATGCCTTTCATACCTGCCCCGCTCCCTTTTGCTCCTTCCATTCTTCAGACAAATGAGATACCCACGGCGCATGCAGTGTGCTGGCGCGATTCCTCAATTATTAATGGGAGATGCTTTGTTTTATTTAATGCCGTGGTTTTGATTAATATATTCTCCTGGGACATACTTCCCCCCTCTTTCATCTCCTTATTTTTCCTCCTTTCTTTAGTCTACCTTTAACCCTTTATTTTTCTTGCATAACAATGCATTCACATTGCTGCTTCTGGCATCAGGTGTTTTGCTAACATGGGCTCAGGTGAGCCAGGCATTTCTCTAAAAGACCACATATTGCCATAGCTCCTTCTTGAGAGAGAGTGAGGCTTGGTAGAAAATAATGAGAAGTGGCAGGTCTGATGATCCAAAGCTGAGAAACATATGCTTGGGCTGCCTCCTTCATCTCTGTAATTGGGTTTTTCCACTCCTGTCAATTAGGGCCTCTTTTCTCTCCCTCCTGCACTGGCATGTCTCCTATGCAGGGCACTGTGAGAGTGGCTGATTGATCACAAGGGTGGCCTTGGGATGACCAGCACCAGGGCAATGTGCAGACATAGGTTTGTACAGGACCATGGAAAACCCTCTGGGCACATGGCAATGGGGGTCTAATTTTCTCTTCTTATCTCCAGAGCAGCCTGGGTGCTATGTGGTGACATACTTACAGGTTTTGTCCTACTTCTGCTTCAAGACATGAAGTTTATTTCCAGTGGTGCGGGATTAATTTTAGCTGCAGCAAAGACCCCTGCTCCTGTGTCAGTGGTCAAACAGGGGCTTCAGATAGGGTAGTATCTCTTTTTGGACAGCAGTGTCTGCAAAGGATGACTTCTTACCTCCCCTAGGTTTGACCTTACACCTTTTCTCTAGCCCTAGCCCCATCTCTTGATGCAGGCAGCAGCCTAGCCTGTGGGCCAGAGCTGGGGAAGGCTGAATGGAGGATCCATCCACCCAGTGCCTCCTAAAGACAAGCCAGGTAGAAAATATATTTCTTGTCATTATTTGTATATCTCAAGCCTTTTACAAAAAATCACTGATTTCTTTCCATGAACATGTCTCCTGGTGGGAAATGTCAAACTCGACAGCTCAAAGAGTTAGTAAGGTGAGGAACGCATTTGAAATTCTACCAAATAATTTGGATGGCTCATCCCATTGCTGAGCAGGATAAAACTCCTTGCTTTCATCTCCCATCACATACAGTAGCTCATTTCAAAGGGGAGTTCAGGGCTGCAGACCCTCTGTTGGCTGCAGCAGTCACCACTGTGGTCACCAGCTCAGCCACTGCCCTGCACATGCTGTTACAAAGGGAAAATACTGAACTGGATTTGAAGAGATTTTTGACCTGTAAAAGCAAAAGATATGAAAGCTATTACCTTTGAAAAAGTATTTCAAACTTCACATTGCTTAACATGAGCCTGTTCTTCATTTTTTATTGGAAAAGTAATGTGAATAATATTATTATTAGAAGTAGTAGTAGTATTTTTTTTGGCAACTGCAAGACAAGTTTCAGAAAAGGCAAAAATTCCCATTATAAATACAGCAAAATGCTGACAAAACCTTTCCTTCTTCTTGCTCTCTGTGCTTTTTGAGATGGTGTTCCAAAGTCTACTGAAAGTATCTTGTGACCTGAGACAAATATGAAGCTGCTGAAGGACCCTTCTGGACTATGCATTTAATACTTGAGTGTTTGCAGCTATGGATCCAATCCAGCAGAGTCCAAACTCTCTGCAACTGCCCAAAGGGAGGGATACTGATTTGCCAAAGAACTAGGTTATATTACAGATATTGTAGCTAAAGCTCTCCTCTCTTGACTAAGCAGTGGAGTCACACATTAAAGATTGAGTTACATGTTGTAAAAAAGAATTCTCCATGAATGTTACTGCAGGGCTGCACCTGGAAGGGGCACGCCAGGATGGGCTGCTCACATCTGTGTATGCAGGGAAGGAATCAGCACACGCACTCTTCATACTCCACCAGTTTTTCACCTGAAAAGGTGCTGAAATGGCCAACTACTATCGCATACCATATAACGCTCATGTCTGCACAACTAAATAGGTTTATCTGAGGAGCTGTCAGCATCAGATGTCTGATGCATCAGCCTGGCTGGTAAAAACTGTGGTCAGCTTCAGACAAATTATTTCATGAGCCTCAACACCAATTAAAGTGTATTCCACTTTCACATCATATATTGCAGGTATCTGTATAAAGAGTGAAGGGAGTATTGCTGGCTGGCTCCTTGTCTGCATATGTGAGTACCCCCCCAGTTTGCTCCTCACCAAAAGTAAGATGGGCAACACACCCTCAGAACAACACAGGTCCCTCTCCAGACCTTTGCTCCGAGCACACTCACAGAGATGTGCTGGTTTTCCATAGGCACCATGAAGAGGAAGCACAATTCAGATGGCATGGAAAAGAGGCTTCCCAGAATGGAGCGTTGGAGTAATTAATGATCCTGAAGAATGAACTCCAAGCAGTCTGTGAGTGAGAATAGAGATGCACTGACATGTCTGTTTAATCAGGGTAGAGAAATGAACAAATCTGCAGAGTCTATATAGAGCAAATTCCACTTGGATGCTGTGATTGAAATGAAGCCGGATTCTGTTGAGTCTTAAGGAATTATTCTAACGTTTTAAGAAAAAGTGCTCTACCTGCCGGGGACGGACACAGACACCTTTCTGAATCCCATTGGAGCAAGTGAAAATGAGAGAGGAAAACTGGATATGACAGCTGAGATGTTCTGCTGATACACAACAGTACAGTTAAACGATAATCTTTAAAGCTATGTCAAGGTAAACCAACTGTTTTTCTTAGCAGAAACTCTACCCAAGCACCAGGAACCCAAATAAAGAGTCACAAACTCAGGCTTTAACCTGAACCTCTACATCCATCAGCAGACAGTGGCTTGAACATTGAGCTGAGCCTTAAAGCTGGTGTAATGCTGCCAACCCATCCTTCACAAAGTGGTGATCTGATTAATTAATATTAAAAAAATTGGCAGCAAAATAAGTGGTATCAGTTGAAAATCTAACTCTGAATTTTCCTGAAGAATGAATGACAGTGTGTTATTACCTGGGATTATAAGTACTGGACCTTCAGATCATTTACACTGTTTAAAAGACCCATAATAATTTTATAATGCCTTACATTTGCTGCCTTTTCCAAGCTTTCTCATTTACTTTCTCTTCTTCTATCATCTCAATTATCATGGAAAGTGGATTAGTGCCAGCAAAGACAGACAGAGCTTATGACATCTCTAAACACCCAAGAGGAAGGTGAGTCCGTGGGGAGGCAGGAGCCTTGAGCTCAAGGCAAATTTCAAGTGAAGCAGAGCAAGAACCAGCACCTGGCTCTTTCACACTTGAGAGGCTGATCTAATTGCTGGCTATTAGTCCTCTATATGACTCAGAAATCTGGATGTGCCCAGGGCCTTTTCTTCCTACCAAGTCTAAACCCAGGAGCAAATCACTGGGACTTGAAATTAGATGCTTAAAAGGTGCTGTGGATCTGACAATAAGCAATAAGTCAGAGGAGGAAATCTGACCCTATCCTTTATCTCCTATATTGGTTGCATACCTGAGGCATGACCCAGCTTATGTTTGTTTGGCACAATAGCCTCAGGATTTTCTGTCCCAGTTTCCAGACACATTGAGTTCTGCTTTGGCAAGTAGATCCATTATCTATAGGAGGCACTACTGCTACTCCAGAAACTGCAGGCATCACTTCCAGAGTTAGATTCCTGCTTTCCAAGCCATGATGCTTTTCTAAGATGCACCCCCAGATGCCCAGGTTACATCCCCTTTGTTTCATGTCAGTCTCAAGAAGCTCCCACGATTTCACTTGTCCAAGTGTTGATCCTAACCAAATTCTGACCCCTAGGGACCAACATTAGTGGAGATGGGGTATATCAAAAACACAGAACACACAGCTTTGGTAGAACCCTCCATCTCCTTCACCTTTTAGCGAGTCTTGCTGGATAATATTCAATGTGTAATGGCCATAAAAGCAACAGAGGTGTTGATTTCCCACTATACCTCTGTTTTTCTCTTCTTTCCAGCCTGCCTGAAACCCTCTGATCAGCTTCACTATGTCTTGGAAGCTCCAACATGTTGATGGTAAGAAAAGGACCCACTGAGAAATGACTGACACGTTCCTTGTTGCAGTCCTTGGAAGGGGAAAAAGGGTGTCTGGAAAGAGTCAAGTGCTGGGATTGCCTGGTATGGAAGCATGCCCCACAAACCCATAGCCAGGCTTTGACTCCTCAATCTCCTCTCCTGGCAGCCCTTTACACTCCCCTGAGACAGTTTCTTCCTCCCATCCACAATGAACAAGGGATGGTCATGCTGTATGAGTGGCAGCAAGTTAAATGAAATACCAGTGCTTCATAACTGAGAAATCCATACACACAGGAGGCAGTGGGGAAGGAATGGCTTTGAAGTTAAGCCAGTTAGTGCATTCCTCTGGGTTTTGGTTTTCTTACGCTCATTTTTTTTGCTATTTAAATATATGTTTTTATATGATTGTGTAAATAAATGAGGACCTGAAAAGGATCAGTATAGAAAGTATAGAAAGCATATATATGTGTGTGTATATATATATATATAAAGTATGTATAGAAAGCTACGGTATAGAAAGCAAAGAAATTCCTATGTACCAAAGAACTAACCCATGACAGTACATTATACAGCATCCTCTCTTAATAGCAGGCACGAATAATACCAATCTGGAGCGGTGGTGTTTGGATGTTCGCACCTTTCTATCATGCACTTCTCTGCACCTCGGTGTACTTAACAGTCACAGCTCCTAACTGAAATGTTGTCCTGCTCAAAACCCCAGGTGAGGAAACATAAAGGAAGGAAAGCTCTGCTACTTGCTCTCAATCCAAAGTTCAGGGCGAAGCCACCCAAATCCCTTCCAGTTTTTCTGACAAGCTGTAGGATGAAACATGAAGTGTTCCTCCAGGATCTGGTAGTTAACAGATATTCTGTAATAATTTGGGATAAAAGAAAAGGAATCAGGGGAAAAAACACAGTAGGAGGAAAGAGATTTTTGTTCTGTTCTGCAAGACATTTGTTTCCAAGCTGAATTAAAAATCACAGCAACCTGCAGTTCCTTCAAACGAGAGCAATTTTTTTTAAATTGGCTTCCCAGATTTATTCGGCATTTTAATAAATCACTATTTATAAAAAGAAAGCATTAAGTTACTTACACCAAACTGAGCAACGCGTGGCTGAGATCATTCAGCACAGCGACAGGCAAGGTGCTATTCCTTTATATTGTGTCCTTTCGGACTGGAGACCAGAGAACCAAAGCAGAGTGCTCATGAGTTGAAGAGTAAATCAGAACCATTCCAGCACTGGAGCTTCATGCCTTCTGTGAGATTCTAAGGTCATCTTGCTACACAGAAAAGGAAATGATTATAGGAAATATTACACTTCATGCTTCTGCAGCTGGATTAAGTGTTTTATTACTCACCACCGGGGACACTTCTGCTTGACACAAACATATTTGTTAGAGTATTTTATTATATTACAGCAAACATCTGAATTCAGAGTGGTGATATTGAGAAGCTAAATGTAAGAGGAATTGACATCACAGTGTCTCAGCAGCAGGAAAGGTGTAATCAGTTTTGACAGATCTTACTCATATGCTTTAAGGGTCATCAAGAAGTTGTTCAGATACCACCACAGTGGAGTGGAAAGGAGTATCAGGAGCTCCACAGAAATGCATCACTATGGAGAAAGAGTCCCCAGAGATGATTCTTCTTTTTATTCTCCAACAGCACTACAAAACAGAGTAAATAACTGGTAAAAACTTTGGTATTTAGAAAGATTTGGCATATTTGTTAATCGCCCTGTTTCCTGACCTTAAGTGACTGCATGGACAGATTAACTATCACTTTATGACATAAGGTTCTGGCCCCCAAAGCTGTAGAGAAATCGTAGGTAGAAAATAAAATTATCCCTATATATTATACCCTTATCTATTAAATCCCTATATATTATACCCCTATATATATATACACTAGATATTATAGTGGTTTTAAGGAATTTTTTCAAGGCTTGTTTCATTAATTTTGTAATTCTTCTTTGGTTTTTGAACATTTGAGACCAATAACTTTCTGTTCTTGGTTTTGCTGTTTCTGGCAGAAGAATTAAGAGGTGGTACTTGCTGTACCCCAAGACAGCCTGGCAGGACCAAACCCCAGGTAAGGAAGGCTGAAGGG
The DNA here is from genome assembly GCA_002631895.1 of Agapornis roseicollis. Taxonomy (NCBI): domain Eukaryota; kingdom Metazoa; phylum Chordata; class Aves; order Psittaciformes; family Psittacidae; genus Agapornis; species Agapornis roseicollis. The sequence goes on from NDXB01018054.1 coordinate 78,309, forward strand.
CAGTGGCCAGTTCTTTCCATCTCCCTTGGACATGACATGCAAGAAAAGAGGTATATAAACTCACTGGCTTCCCACTGCCAGTGGTGGTGGACACCCAGTGGGATCCCTGCTCAGAGTTAAGTCATTTTTCATCCCAGTCCAAAAGAAAATTACATTCAGCAACAATTAGACCAGTGTTCTGTGAGGATGTGGGGTGCAGTATGACCCCATTTATTGTTATCTCACACATCAGAACTACCATGAAGGGAACATTTTTCACATCTGCAGTCCGTAGGAGGCATTTTCCAAGGGTTAAAGGCTTTTTGCTCATCACAGGACAGTGAATTTCCCACAGGAATGTTCATCCCTTATTCCTTTCACTCTGCTTTATAGTCCTGGGAGTCATTAGAGCACAGGTACATCTCAAGTCATTTTTGAAATACCATAGGAATTGCACAGCTGAGATTACTTCCTCCCTCTAGCATGCAAATCAGCCCTAAAAGGGCTCTCCTGGAAAACAATTCCTTACATTTTTTCCCAAGGGTATGTGCTCTTTATCAGGGATCAAAATGCTTCTGTGACGATGCATGAGGAGCTATTTAAACCTGAAGTCCTTTGAGGTGACAGCAGCTTTTTCTTCTCTTCCCTTCATCTCTTCTCATTCTTTTTACCCATTCATAAAGCTTCCACTGAACCAAAAACTCAGAAAAAAAAATCTTTAAATGGTTGTACAATGCCTTTGTGTGCCAAAACAAGACAGTTTCTCTGCAGAATTCACTTAGGCACCAGCCAGCTACCTGTAACTTCTTGTGTGTAACTTCATAGACTCCTTGGGCTTTTATTTTCCCTATTCAAAGACTGCATGTAGTCAAGAGTATCTCTTACAGTGAGCTCCATTCCACCCAGGTTCAGTGGTGCAAGATTATCCTCGGGTATCTGCTGCATTTCTGTTGAAGTCTCTTGACCATAAGCATGTCCTTTAAGTCTCCATCCAGAACTAAGTAGCAGGTGCCAGATATGCAGAAGATACAACGTATTTGCTCCTAATGTAAAATCCTCTTAAAAAGTCTAAAGCCCTTGTGTAGTTAATGGAAAGGGAAAGGTACTTGGAAGATTTCCAGGGATCAAACCCAGCTAAGGACCTTTACTTGATTGCATCTCTTTGAAGACAGACACAGATGGTCTCTCCAAAGGTTAAATGTCCTTCTAGGTGGCGATGTTAGATGCATGCTCATATTGCAGTGTTTCCATAGGAGTTACAGGCCCAGACCCAGGTCACCAACAAATCACAGTCTGGCCACTCTGTCAGGAGTGAGACTTATATAACTAACCAAGAGCTTTGCTGTCCAACGAACAGAGCACTTCAGATGCTCTGATTGTTTCTGAAACCAGACAGGCTGGCAGCTCTTTGGGTTGGGTCTCCCACCCAGGGCCAAACACACAGGCTGTGCTCGTGTGGAAGGAGCCGCTCCATTGACCATCTCCACAGGGTGTCCTTCCTCCACACTTTGCTTTGCTGCTTCACAGATATAAAACTGCTTCAGTTCAGGCAGCATTTCTAGCTCCCGGAAACCTCCCCCAAAACAGAGCTGACTGATAAAGCTTTGAGCTGCTTATTCCTGCTGTTAGTCACCCTGAGCCAAAGCCACTGGAAACGATGGCACCATGGAGAGGAGCTCAAGGGTCTAACCCAACGAAGGACCTGTGTGTTCAGCTCTTTTTCTCCCTTACAGGAGCAAAGTTTTATACTTTTTAGTTTCCCCTCTGGAGAGAGCTTTATTTAAAATTCTGTTTGTACATCTCCTTTTTTTCTCTTCAGTGTCTTTGAGCCTTGAGAAATGTGGAAGCTCAAGAATTCCAGCTTCAAGGAGGTTGTTTAGAAAAACTTCAGTGTGCTACAGCATTTTGTAAGCCCCAGATGCAGGCTGGTGCCTTTGATTATTCATACATGCCATTCAGACTCTGCCTCTGTCAAACATTCTTTATTTCCACACTATTGGGCAAAAACGTCCCCATCCAGCAGTTGCCTTGCGAAGCAGAAAATGCTAATGCTTGTGTCTGGCAGCAAAAACTCTGTGCAGGGAAATCTTGGTGTTGTCAACCCCTCTTTTTCAGGTAGAGCATGCACCTATATCATATTTTTATATCGTCACTGTAGGTTGGGCTCAGCAGAGAATAAAGAGCTTAAATTTATGGCCTGCCTGACAGCGGTTGTCCCCTGCAGCTCATTTGACTATTCATCATGCTCCACACAGCCAGTCGTCCATACAACTGAGGATGTCACCTAGCAGAGGATAAACCCTTGGTTATGTTATAAATTTAACATTATAGATTAAATATCTGTGCTATTATAGTACTGACATAAGATATTTTATATACATTAACTCTCTAGAGCTCCTTGCAAAGAGATTTTGACTGTCACATCCTGCACAGGTTGTAGCTCCAGCATTTGCACAACATTCCTGTCACAATAGACTGAAGCCAAATCAATGTAACACCAGTAGCACAGCTCTACTGATTCACAGAAGGACGGGCTGGCAGCACCCTCCTCCTCTTTATCCCACACTGTGAGATCTTACCAGCTCTCCAGTAATGGAACCGAGGCTCAGTGTTACCCATGCCTCCAACAGCACAGTTCATCAGCCATGGGAAGGAGATTTGCTCCCTGCTGGGAAGCTGTGAGGCCATGAATTCTTTGGCTTGCCTGCAGACAGAAGATGCCACATCTCTTTGATTCCATAGCTGTCCAGTAGTGTGGGTGTCCACACTCTCCTGTCGCACATGGTTGATTCTATGATTCTATATTAAAACCTCATCTGGATGTGGCTGTGGGTGACCTCCACTAAGCTAGCCCTGCTTTTAGGGTACATACCAAGGTCCCATCCGGCCTGAAGTATGCTATTCCATGATCACAGATAGGGTAAGTGAAGGTGAGGCCCTTAGAAAATTGCTGCTGCTAAGGATAGGTGTTGCTCTGGCTCCTCCAAATGACAGAGAGGGAATAATAAGCATCTCACTCAGTGCCATGGTATGATTTGATTTTCCAGAGAGAAGCCATAGCTTAAGAACATATTTATCTGATTTTCATTAGCCAGGCACAGAAATCACTCATGTTACTTGAACTATCCTCTTGCTTTTCGGTTCTACAGATTTTCCTTAGAAAGCCTCTGAAATTTAGACCCATTCCCAGGCAACCTTCCAAATCTGAGAAAGCAGAGAATACTTAACAGCACTTTTCTTCCTTTAGATTACTTCATCAGTTTTAATCGCCAGAGAATATACTTTCAAAGGGGCACTTAGAGGCAAATAAGTCACGCTAAAGAGTAAGGAGATTTCCATCCCTAAGTCACCATGACCAGCTTTAAATCATACCTGAAGGCAAAAAGAGAGGCGGAGGGAAAAGCTGCAGGTGCAGGAACAAGTAGGAAGCTTTCTTTCATTGGAACCCATTTTCATTGCTCATGTCTAGGAAGGATCCCGGGGCAAATGGGTTTGAACTTAAACAGGGGAATTTCAGGTTAGATACAAGGAAGAAGCAACCTGGTTTAGTGTAAGGTGTCCCTGCCCATGGCAAGGGGTTGGAACTGGATGATCTTCAGGTCCTTTCCAACCCAAACCATTCTGTGATTCCATGGTTCTACAATCAACCAAAATGGCATCCATCTTCTCCTTGCTGCAGACAAGGCACCAGCTTTAATGCTATTTTGGACTTGCCTTCTCATACTGTATTTCTTTTTTAATTACACTTCATTGGTTTTTGCCTTCCAAACTATTACAAATGGCAATCAGAGACACAGATACAAGTACACTCACTTCCATTTTTCATGTACATTCATATTGTTTTCATGCTGCGTATGTGATATCCACAACACGTTGCTACCAGAACACTTGATACCAGAAGACTGAGACCTGAACACAAAAGCAATTAGTCTGTTGGCTTCCTACTGAACTCAGTGGCTGTTCAGAGTCTCAACAGGAGCAAAGAGCTTCAGTGTTGGCTGAATCACAGCCTCAAGGAGGAGGCCAGGACCACACAGTGAGCTAGAATAGTGCCAAGAATAAAACCCAGGAGCTTCTTGGCTCTTTTTTCACCATTCAGTATATAGGATCAGGCTTCTTCATTTATTTCATATAAGAGGAACAAGGGATGACATTAGGAGTCAAAGACATGACTTTTCAGAGTGGCTGATGCTCCAGGCAACCAAGAGAGAGAACATTTGAGGAGATGTATGTGACCAAATCTGAGCACAGCTCACTGAGGGGAAATGAAACAGAGCTGCACAAAGAACTAGGTTGAAAGCTGAGATCTAAGCATAATAAAATACACAGGTCCCAGTATTATTTGGTAGAGCAATACAGATTAAAACAAAGGATTTCTGGGGATGTGACATTTGTAGATCCGCAGGAGTATTTACAACTTTGTATGAGGCTTAAAATGGTGTTTTTCTCAACTCTCCTTACAAAACAGAAATGTTAAAATACATAAAAAAGAGCACTGAATTTTTCACAGAAGAAGCTGTTCAAATGGCCATTCATGACACAAAGCCTCTCATTAAAGCACTTTCTTAGCACAAAGGGCAAGAACAAACTACTTATATGAGATGGTCCAAACAGCCGCCTCTGCTTTGCTCTTCTTAATGGATGACCGCGAGGCAGTTTTCCCCTGGCACACACAAAGCCTCACACTGCCGCAGCCCTGCTCCTACTGCTGTGGGCTCAAGCCACATTGAAACACAATGGGGAGCACCGGAGCTCCATGTGCGTGGAGCACTATCTGCAAACGGATCCAGCACCGCTCCTGGCCGCTTCCGAAACAGAGTTCACATAGCCCACAGTGCATGCTTCTGAGATTGAAAATAAGCTGAGATAGCTCTGAACAGGCTTCAGTGCTCTTTCCATGCTCTAGCCCTTGCCTCAATAGAGGTGAAACACAATGATCAGTCACGGCTGGAAGAAGAGTCATGCGTGTCTTCTAGTCACAGTCTTGTAACATTTGGGATAATCCTGATATTTTCAAGATAACAAGCGATTTTTGAGACTTTCTTGGCTGAATACAGGTTGCTTTGAAGGAGTTGTACATGCAAAATGCCTTCATAAAATCATGCAATGGCTTGGATTGGAAAGGACCTTACAATCATCAAGTTCCAACCCACCCACCATAGGCAGGGACACCTCACACTAAACCATGACACCCAAGGCTCTGTCCAGCCTGGCCTTGAGCACAACCAGGGATGGAGCACTCACAACTTCCCTGGGCAACCCATTCCAGTGCCTCACCACCCTAACAGTAAAGAATTTCTTCCTTATATCCAATCTAAACTTCCCCTGTGTAAGTTTGAACCCATTACCCCTTGTCCTGTCACTACAGTCCCTAATGAAGAGTCCCTCTCCAGCATCTTCATACACCCCTTCACTGAATAGCATTGGTTAACTATGGGAGCATCTTCTTAGATGCTTTCCTCTTATTTGAAATCTTGCACATTCCAAATATCTTCGATTTTATAAGCCTAAGTATAAAGATACCGTCATTGCTGCACATGAACAGAGTGGTAACAAAATCCAACTACAGATTCAGCCCAGAATCCAGAATGAAATGCCATAGATTTTGCTGACATCTTTAGGATTTATAATAACTGATGATAAAAAATCCTTATCTTTTCCTGAATGCTTGATTGCACAAATCCAACTCAAAGTGGGAACCAGCAGATCTGAGACAACCTCTTTGATACATGCCAGCTGATAAGGGCCTATAAACCAGCTTTTCTGAAGCATTCTGATTGGGGGTAGATTCTGTCATTCCTCAAAAACCACCCCAAATTTGGAAGTCCCTACTAAATTTAGGAATAAATCATGGATTGACTGAGAAATACATCATGGATTGGTAGAAGGGGAACCCCAAGATTTCCCTAATAGAGAACAGTACATCTATGGGGGAATTGTATCCTTATGGGAAATGGCACAGGGAACTAAACCTTCATCTACATGAACAGGTGACTCTTAAATGCTTTGTTGAGAGAGCAGATGGGAAGTCCTTAAACTAGTGAGGAACAAAGACACTGATGCTGTTGGAAAACAAGGATGCTGCGAATGTTTGAAGTCTTCCTCCAAAAACCCTTGACATGGCAGATGGAAAGCCAGGATCCACTGAATCTATGAAAGAGTGATGCTTTCTCTAGAGATAACAGGTGATGCAGGATCACTGGTGTCAAGGTGATCTATCTGCTGCTGAGATTTGTTCCATTTCACAGCGTAAATCAACTTAGGTCAAGGTATATCTTCCATGTAGCAAACCATATATCTCCTTTTCTGGTTGGTCTTGCCCCTGCCTTTGGGGCATCCTAATGCTGGGGATGGAGCTGGAGATTCAGCTGGGAAGCAGCAGGTTGGTTAATCAAAGTGAGGACAAGAACATCTGCTTCAGGATGTCAGGATGGCACAGCCTGGACCCAACATGGATTTTAGCTGAGCCTCCTTGGAGGCACAGAGCACACACATACAGAGTTGCTGAGGGTCTCCACTTACAGGAACAAACCTCTGTGTGGCAAGAGAACCCACAGCACTCACCAGTTTCATTAAAGATGTAATCACTTCCTGCTCAGAGGATAGAACACTCAGCACCCAGGGGCACCATCCCCTGTGGTCTCAGTGGAGAGAACGTATGCTTCCTCCCAATGGAAGAGTGACAGAAGCATCTCAAGTTTGTCTTGAGCCTTTTCCCAATTATCAAAACCAGGCTGTGTGAAAAGCCCATCTGTACACAGAGCCAAAAGCAGTTTTCACCTAAAAGTTGCTTTAAAATAACTGGGGGTGGTGGTCGATGAGAACATGAACATGAGCCAGCTTCAGTGTGCGCTCGCAGCCCAGAAAGCAAACCATATCCTGGGCTGCATCACAAGGAGTGTGACCAGCAGGTCAAAGGAGGTGATCCTGCCCCTCTACTCTGCTCTCGTCAGACCTCACCTGCAGTATTGTGTGCAGTTCTGGTGTCCTCAACATAAAAAGGACATGGAGCTGTTGGAACAATTCCAGAGGAGGCCACGAAGATGATCAGGGGACTGGAGCATCTCCCATATGAAGACAGCCTGGGGAAGAGAAGGCTGCGTGGAGACCTCATAGCAGCCTTCCAGTATCTGAAGGGGGCCTATAGAGATGCTGGGGAGGGGCTCTTCATTAGGGACTGTAGTGACAGGACAAGGGATAATGGGTTCAAACTTAAACAGGGAAAGATTAGATTGGATATGAGTAAGAAATTCTTTCCTGTTAGGGTGGTGAGGCACTGGAATGGGTTGCCCAAGGAAGCTGTGAGTGCTCCATCCCTGGTTGTGCTCAAGGCCAGGTTGGACAGAGCCTTGGGTGTCATGGTTTAGTGTGAGGTGTCCCTGCTTATGGCAGGGGGGTTGGAACTGGATGATCTTAAGGTCCTTTCCAACCCTAACTATTGTAGGGTTCTAAAAGAGATGAATAACTTTGGAATAAGGGAGCTCTTGGAACCAGATATCCAAGATGAATTGAAGGAACCGCTCTTTAATCAAAAACTCTGTATAGAAAGAAGTCCATTTATATTGTGGTTGAGGCCACAAAACCACTGAAATATCAGTAGCTTATACATAGTTCCAGCTGCAGGCGAGACTGCAGAACCAGCCCATGGCTACAGGGAGCAGAAATCACTGCATTTCTGTTTGCTGGGTTTGAAGTGATTTCACTTCAGTTGGTGAGGATGAGATACATGTCAAGGGGCTGGAGAATCTATAGCGCACACAAGACTGCTTTAGGGGAACTAACTCTCAGAAGGTATCTTTGGCTGTGCCCAGGCACCTTGTTGTACAAACACAGTGCTGGAGGAGAGCAGGTCCTGAGGCTCACTAGTCCAGCAGAGGAAAGCACATGATTTAATGTTTGGTTTTGGAAACTCACAGGTTTCCCCTGACCTACAGCCTGGCATGGAAAACACTACAGGTAAAGTGACAACTGGAGCGCTTTGATATCCTGAGGTGATGAGATGGCAGAAGACAGAATCATAGAATTGTTCAGGTTGGAAAAGACCTTTAGGATCACCAAGTTCAACCATTACCCCAGGACTGCCAAGTCCACCACTAAGCCATGGCCTGAGCACCATATCTACATGTCTTTTAAACACCTCCAAGGATGGTGACTCCACCACTGCCCTGGGTTCCAGTGCTTGACAACCTTATAAGGAAGAAATTGTTTCCCATATCCAGTCTAAACCTGCCCTGGTGCAGCTTGAGGCCGTTTCCTCTTGTCCCATCCCTTGTTCCTTGGGAGCAGAGCCCAGCCCCCTCCTGGCTCCATCCTCCTGTCAGGCAGTTGTAGGGAACCATCAGGTCCCCCCTGAGCCTTCTTTTCTCCACACTGAACCCCCCAGGTCCCTCAGCCGTTCCCCATCGCGCTCCAGGCCCTGCACCAGCTCCGTTGCCCTTCTCTGGCCCCACTCCAGCTCCTCAATGTCTCTCTTGCAGTGAGGGGCCCAGAGCTGAACACAGGATTCAAGGGGTATTTCCTGATGTCCCACCAGTTTGGCATTCATCTAGAGGCTGTTTTAAGTCTTCTACAGCAGTGGTCAGAATTCCTCACAATGAGCCCTGAGGGGAGCAGCCTTCCCAAGGAAGAGGCAGCACAACTGAATTTCATCAGGGACGTGGAACTTGGTGCCACACTTTCCTTGCCAGAGGGGAACTTGCCATTTCCAACCTGCGTCTTCCAGTCTGCTGCTCTCAGGCCCAGAAAGTCTTAGGGAAAGGACTTTCAAATAGAGCTCACAATCCAAGGGGAAAGGCACCACGGATACCTGGGTTTAACAGGGCACTCAGGAACTCAAGGACCGGAGGCACAGCAAACTCTGCCCACAGCACCTACATCCAGCTTGCTGCAACAGAGAGGCTTTACCCAGCACCAGCAGATGCTCCGTAGGCATGAAGCTCAGACCATAGGGCAAGAACACACAGTGACTCTGCTTTAGAATATATCATTTTCCTGTAGTTTTATGCAGGATGCACTCTTCAGACCAGGTTACAGCCCCAGACACATCTCTTCCATTGTATTTCATAATATATTTTGATAAATCCTCCCATTTATAATTAAATCTGCATGGGGTTTATGGACCAACAGCAGTGCTTCAGCTCGGGGGTGTGTGGGACAGTAAATGTGGTCCATGTTGTCTATGGATGTGGCTGGGGGGCTGCAAAGCAAGCATGGAGGGGGAAGGAGGCACATAGGGGTTGCAGAGGGCCGGCAGCCATCCCCGACCGGAGCAATCCCTTGTAGGCAGATGGTGAAGACCAAAGGAGGAAGCGAGCGTATTCGCACATCGGGAGGTGGTTTGGATGCAGGCAGGGAAGTGTGGCCGGGGCTGCCTGATTTGGCCGGGCTGCTGCTCGTTGTTATAGCAACTGGAGAAGGCTGCTGTCAGCCAGAGTATGGAGCGAGGATGGGGAAGAGGAGTAGGTTTAGAAAGCAAAGGAGGGAGTTTGAATGGGTGAAGAGAGGGAGAAGTCAGAGGTCTGGAGCAGGATAGAAACTGCAGAGGGATGGGCAGGGTACGTGGGAATGGGGGATTCTCCCACCTTCATTCAGATGGTGTCCCATCACATCCCTTCCCTGGGGGAGAGCAAGGATCGGGGTCCCTCTCCAGCTGTGAACACAAGGGCACAGCAACACTCCTCAATGGCAGCAGGACAAACACTGATGACGGTGTAGCCAGTGGGAAGGGGGCAAAATTCCCTGGGCAAGCACAGGGAATCCTCTGCAACAACCCCATAGTACAACAGTGGCTGCTGTTGCTGCTCAGGGGGAAGGAGCAGTTGGGAAATGCTGTCCCAGCCATAACCCTGGTACATGTGGGCCTTGGATCTCTGCAGTGATCTGCCAGTGCAAAACGGCCTGGAGACTCCTCAACAGCCACCACAGACCCCCCCTGCTCCCCCATGGTAAACCAGACTGAAACACCAAAGACCCCTTTGTGAATCCAGCTCCTGAGCTACCGAGACCCTGGAAGACACTCCAGGCTTTTCAGGATGATTCCTCAGCACAGGAGAACTGTTACTGACATTGACACGACAAAAATCACTGCATAACCTCGCGTTCATCCGGATCACAGCACAGCCAGCGCCAAGGGCTCAGCACAGCCGTGTTTTCAGAGGACAGCTTTAGAGAGAGCGCTTCCCGGGGCCATCCCGGAGGGTCGGCTGCTCCAGTAGCCACGCTTTGCCCAGGAGATGGCAGCAGCGGGTGCGGGTTCCAGGCGGGAAGCCCCTGGAATTAGATGGATAACCTGGATAATGGTAAATCATCAAACAGGATTTTGTCCCGTTAAGCTGGACTATTTGGCTTTGCCCAGCGATTGCCTCTGTGTGGTTTAGGCCTCTTGATAGTCACACAACTCCCATCTTCATGCGGCTTTTACCATCGTGCCCCTTATTTGAACTGGGGCTCTGAGGTAAAACCTTGACACAACTCTACAGGTTGCTCGTTTATGCTATGCAGACATCCACTCTCAGTGTTGATTCCTACTTGCTCCTTCCCCCCGCATACACAGCATTCCTCATTTCCACTCCCCAGAAGCTGAGGCCTCAGGCTGGGTTTCCCTTCCCTGCCATCAGCCTCCAACACCCATTTTAAAGACGCATCCCAAAGATTTCTCAATAATTAAATGCTTTTCATTACAATCCAACCCTTGGAAACAACCCAAGGCCAGGGAGACCTGAATAGGCAGCAAGAGCTTGAAGTGAAAGGAATCAAAAGCACAATGAGGCTCGAGGGAGAGGGGGAAAGACACACAGTGCATTGGATGTGAACACAGAACACACAGGCTGAGCATCCTCACACTTGCTGTCTAACCTTGGGTACAAAGTGGAAATCTTCATCAGTCAGGGATTTGCTTTCCCACTGTCTATTCCTCCTTGTTAGCTCCTCTTTTCCCCTCCCCAGACAGCTATTCCTGCTCTTCAGCATCAGAAACAAGCGGGTCTGCCCACAGAGGAGCCTTTTAAAGCTGGGGGTAGCTTGTAGTTCACCACCAGTCTGGTTATCACCTCCGTTTCCTAACAGGCAGGGAAGAGAGTTCTTGCTGCAAAAAACCAGAAGCAGTAAGAAATGACAAAAGCCTTCAAGATCTGTGCTTTGAAAAGAAATTCCTGCTTGGTCTTTAATGAGTTAATTTCATTTCTATTAGAAATGAGAGGAAAGATCCCCTAACAAAACAGCCATTGTGAAGGATAAGGCCAAAAATACTTAGCAAATTCCCAAAAGCCACTTTTTTGTTGAGCTCTGTGCTTTGGAATTGTACAGAGGAGAATTCACCTAAGGATTAGCACAGAAATAAAACTGGATGAGGAGGTGGGCTGAAACTGCATCCTCCTCATGGCTCAGGACTGCAGTGATGAAGGACCTTCCAGGTTTGATAGCATCAGTTTAAAGGGTTTCTCTCGTTTCTCGCTGCTACTAATGGAAACAAATCCCTGATCAGCTTTTCATGGGGGAATGTTTCAGGCTTCATTTCCCAAAGGAATTTCAAAGACAGATATCCTGTTGGACATAACCCCTTTCAGATGGGCTGGGTTGCTCCAGAAGCGATGGGATCCAGCTCCCTTTGCCTTTCTATATTGAGTGATACCACTTCCAGTAAACCCTGCTGAGGGCTGAGGCTTGCTGGGTGCTCTTTAATTTCTGAGCACAACGAGGCAGACTTGGCATTTCAACTGCATTATGAAAGATGTGTTCCTGAACAGCTGAAGAGGGGGAAAGAAGCATGTTTCTGCTTCCCACCTAATCAGGCTGCAGTTTCCCAGTGCCAGCCTCAATCTGTGTTAAATCGCTCATGCCATCCACCAGAAAGATTGCGTACATACTAGAAGTTAACCCCAAAACTGATTACTCTGATAATAAAGTATTAGAGCTGTAGTGGGTGACTCCGGCTCTTGGTGTCACCTCTCAGGTGCTTTATGTTCTCCTTCCCTCACTGCCGCTGCAGACACCTACCTCCTATGCCCTCCAAGTCAGGCATTGCAGGCTTGTTCGGAGTCCAAGGAAGGAAGGGAACTGTGCTCCCCAGGGCTGGTTTATCTGCACTGATACAGTGAAAAGCAGATTAGCTCAAACACATCTGAGGTTCAGCAAAACAGACCCCTGGATATCCAAAGAAAAACAGAAGCAGTCCCCATCTAACCTCAGAGAGGCAACACAGGCAGTGACGGACCCAGTGCAGCCTTTACCTAGCTCTAAAGTGATGCCAAAGGATGAGCTGTTGAAGACAAGCACTGAAATGGGAGTCAGGATGCAGAATGTCTGTGCTCTATTACCACCCCCAAATACTTCCTCTGGCCCTGGTCTCCACCACCTCCATAGAGGAGAGTCATCCTTAACATTTACAAAAGCACCACAAACCTTTACTCTGACAGATGAAAGATTTCAAGCAGAACCTCCTCCAGATCTCATTAAGTGTTCATGCTCTTCCTATTGCAATGCCTTGAGAACCCAACTTGCCTTCTGTTCTTCCCCCCAAAGACATCAGTTTTGACCTGTGGAAGCCACACTGAAGCTGTTCTATCTCAAGCTATCTTGCTCCATTGTTTTCTGAAGTGCAACTGGTCAGCACAAGTGCCATCAGTAGGACACCATGCTGCTCATTTTAGGTGAGGAATGCCAACCATAGACCCAGTAACAGCATCTAAGGGACTTCAATGCACTTCTTCCCACGTAGTTATGGCATGACAGAACCCATCTGCATACAACCACAGAAGCACAATCAAAGTCCCCAGCAGATCAGCCCCTGCAAAGCCACATGACAAAACACATTAGCTCAATGGAATATACAAAAGGGAGATCATGTTTTCCACTGGACATGCTACAAAAGCGGATCACATGCCCTCACTGCTTGCTTTCTGGAGTGAAATATCAAAGGATAATTCAAAACACACTTGGATGTGCTTGAGGTAGGAGAGTGCAGGGCAATGGCTCCAACAGGCCTCAGAAACCCACCCTTCATTATCTCTTGTGTTCTTTTTACCTCCCCCATGTTTGACAGCTCCTGGAGCGGGTCCAGCACCATTGCATCTGCAGCACTGCCAGGACCCATTCCACATGCTGGGAATTTTCTGAAGGAAAAAAGCATTTCCTGACATCTGTTCTGAATTCGCTGTTCTCCCCCTCCTCTCGACTTTGTCTCACCCCACATGCCTCCATCATCACCTGACCCTGGCTGACCAGAGCTCACCAGTTGGAGCTGAGGATCTCTGTGGAGAACACAAAACCAACACCTTTCCTAGCCCTGTTCCTCCTCCTCCTCATTCTTTCTGCTGTTGACACAGGATTTTGCTCTTCGCAATGAGCAATCTGCCCCTAAGCCCTAATCCCTTGCACATGTACTTTCTTTTACTGATTCAGAACAACGGGCTTGAATGTCAGCCAAATTAAAAAAAGCCTTTGCAGGACTGAACCCACAACCAGGTTCATCCTTTTAGGATGGAGCTTTTTCAATGTGAACAATTCTAAGGTGGAATTCTACGCATTCTGATGAAGTTAGCAGGGTAGGGAATGATTTCCTGTTATTTGATTCCATCAGAAGTTTCCCTTCACGCTCTGCCTCACCCTGTGTCTGTATCAAAAACAGTCAAAAGATAAGACTGAGAGACACAACAAGCTGCTTCTGCCAACTAATCTGCCAATAATTCTTCATACACACACATGGATGCAGCCTTAAGGAGTCAAAAGTCATCATGATCTTGGTTTTTCCCCCTATATTGCAGAAGTTTAAATAACCTGGGTTATCTCAGTGCAGTGCCCAAGGTTCTGTTTGCAGCAGGACACGACAAACACCATCATGTATGCCAAGCATGTAGTAGATTTTATTAAGCATAACTTTGGTTCTAAGTATTCCACCCTCATTCTCGTCATTCCTTTAGTTAAAAACAATTATACAAGAGCAAATACAAAAAATATTAAATTATGAAAACAAATCCATTAAGGCTCCCTTTTTATATTTATATATATTTATATATGTACACTCAAACAAGTGCAGATATTAACAGAAGGTTAAAGACACAAAAAAATGCTATAAAAGTTACTACTATACTATCAAAAGCAAGAGCTTTAAAAAAATACAAAGTGGTAAGTAAGCCATTTTCAAATCACTGAAGTATTTGCCAGATTGCTTCAAACCCCATATGGCTAAAGGGCAGATCAGGAGTTGCTTACGCTCACTGACAAGCAGTTTCTCACTTGAGCAGCTGCACAGGACACTTGTGGTGTGACTAGCTGACCACGCATTGCAGGGTTGCCCATTCTAGCCCAATCCTGACTTTAAAGACAAGCTTTTGCCTGTTGAATCAACATGAAGGTGGCTGGGATTCCTAGACTAAAGGGTCAGCAGGATTCAAAGATGTTCTAACACACACGTTGATGTTCTGTTCACACAGGGAATAAATGCCAACTGAAAACAAAAAACTACTGCACGCTGTATGTACAAGGGAGTTGTCTGGCCTCCTGTGTTTCAGAAAGAGAAACTCTACCCTGAATCACAAGCTAACATGAAGAGAAAGCAGAATGCCTTCAGCCTTGAAGAGCCCAATCCAACACACTCCCCAAAGCCAAGAAGAGGTCCTCATCCCACACTGACTCCAGTGCCATTGGGATTACGCCAACTTCATTTCACTGTGCATTTGTGGAAGGGTTACCATGTTCACCAAGGGGAAATGGGTGAGAGATGGTGTGCTCAAGCCAAAGGAGGGTTTCCTCATCAACTTCTAGACATTTCCATACTGAGCAGAAGGTTAATTGTGGAGTGGAAAGCAAGAGACATGAAGTTTGGTAGGCTGGGAGCTGCTAAGATAACACATGAGCATGGCATGGAAGGCTTGTGTATAGTGCTGTCTCAACAGCATGAAACAAACCCAATCAGTGCAAGTGTTTGTGCTGCCAGAAAGGAAGATCTTCTCCTTCCAGAAGAAAGGAAAAGAGAGCAGAAGAACCTGCAGCACTCAGGGTGTTTCTTTGTACAGAAAACACGAAGAAGAGTCTTATGTTTGGCCCTTGTTGTATGTCCATAATCTGAACAGTCTGGTAGACCAGATTTAATCTTCTAGACGTGAGTCACGCTGCAAGTCTAAATCAATGGCAATCCACTTATCACAATTCAATTTACTCTCAATCTGATTCTGTCCTCATTAAAAACACCTGGATCTTGACAAATGGAAGTCTGTATCTAGGAAACACTTCTAATTGTGAGCATTTTGTCCCAAGTGTTATGCTGAAATTGGATTTAAATCGTCCAATGCTTACAGAAAATGGAAAAGGAACTAGAAACAAACCAACAAACCCTCCCCCACCACCTTTACAATACAAACATGCCACTCTTGATATCAACAAAACGTGTTCTCAAACAGCTATAGCCAATGTAATTACAAAGCAGAAATTACTTTGTTTAGCATCCTAAGGCAAAGGCCAGGATTAGATCCTCAGGTGATAGGGATGAACACAGCTTCAGTGAGAGCTACGACTGTGCCAGCCAAGGAAGATGAGGATTTCTCCCTTCAGATTCTGAAGATAACTGCACCCATTCACACCAGGTAAGAAATCAATTCTATAATCCTACATGAGTGATCTCTTCCCCTCTTCTCATCCCAGGCTTTCCTGGATAACTAGTAGTCATAAGCATGAAGGATCAGATTCTGCCATCCCAGTGCAAGCTGAGCAATATTTAACTTAATGGCAAGTCACAGGGGCAATTTGTGGAAAGGCAGAAAGTGACAGAATTGGACCCAAAGACTCAGTGGTAAACACAGTTCCCTTCTTTTTTGAGGCTAAAGAAAGGCTGGGATAAAATGAATTACATTTTATGCCTCACTTTAGGAAAAAGAAATCCATCTCAGTAGATTCCAGTTATCAGACTGGTGTGGCTTAAATACTGCTCTGTTGCTGGAACTGCAACAAGTTCCTGCAAGCGAAGAGCAGGAACTGATAACTATTCTATGAATCTATGGCAAATGAGTTTAAACACTACCAAGTAACGTGTTAACACTGTCCTCAGATCAGCATGCCCCTGGAGGAGAAAGGCCACAACAGTGAAGTAGGTAGCATTTCAAAACACAGAAAGTAGAAGATGGGTTATTTTGCATTGAGAGGTAAATTCACAGGTAGCACTGCACAGGTCTGTACACAGCAGTGTAAGCTTGGAGACAAATAAATTAGCCTCTGGGTTCTCCCTGGTGAGAGGATCATCAGGTTTCTGCTCTTTCACAGCCCAAATTCTACAGGCTGAACAGGGAGAAACGGGCTTTAAGGCTGCTTAACTTTTCACTGCTGGTGAATTTTAAGCATTCTTCTCCTGCCCATACCTGCCTACCCTAGTGGGGATGGGCAGCAGCAATCAACATAACTCATATCCCCCAGATCTGATAGAAATTCCAACTAAACACATATTTTTCTAGGATATACACAGGCTGTAGGTCTAGATGGAGCAAATCTACCTGCACAGCAAAGCTTCATAAGATATCACAGGAGGATTTTTGTTCTGCTTTGAATCAAAATATAATCTGTGCATCTCCACTAAACTAGGATCACAAGAGATAAAGCAGTGCAACACTGAAGGGGTTTCTCTAGTATCCCTGGTTGAAATCTCTGAGTAAGTACATCAGACTGGTCCATGACACTTGAACTGACAAACAGGCTCCTTGTCCATTGATCTCAGGACTGCATTTGGCAAGTCGATCTGTTTACAGTGCAGTCTTTTTAATCCACACGTCCCGGGAATTAAATATCTCGTCTTCAGGTGTCAGCTGGATGCTGTTATTTTCCCTCCTGAGGGGCAAAACTGAGACAACTTGCAAAAGCCTCTCTCAGCAGGAAAGCTGGAAGTCTTAGCAGGTGCTGGCTCTAGGAGTCTGGTGCTTCTGTTGCTTCCTGGACCGTCCTCCTCAAGTTGCCCTTGACTTTGACAAATTCAGGTGTGTTTTCCTGCTCTTCCTGCATCTTCTGTTGCTCCAGTTCCAGCTTAAAGGAGAAACACATGTGAAAAACAAAAGTATATAAATCAGATCATGGAAATACAAGACAAAAAATCTAAAGGTTTCAAGAACTGGCCATGCAAAACTCTAAACTGCTTCCTTTCTTCCTCTCATGGAAAAGATAAAGCTGCATTTCTTTAGGAGTATTTGCTCTCATAAACCATAGAACTTTTCAAGTCCTTGGCTCTAGCTCATTCCAGATGTCTACAAACTCTGCAAGCCGAGTCCGAAACCAAGAGGGACCATTTTTGAAGAAATACCTGGATATCTTCAGTAAAGAAACAACAATAATTCCCATCTCTGGCTTTAACAACAGGACAAGGACTAATGTGCCTTGTCAGAGAACACATGCCATCAGCTACTACTGAGCACACTTGCAGGATTTATTTCTGAGTGTCTAGGTATAGATTTCTGTATTGACCTTTTGCTGTATCTGTTTTGTCTATCACACAAAGCAGTAATAAAATGCAGAAATCCTCCTTGGCCCTTAGTTGTTCATTTTTGAGAGCCCATTCACTGATATTTTTAACCCAGCTGGAGCTCCTATGCAGACACTCGAAATGACCATGTGAGTAATTACTCTTGGGGCAATATTACTGTACCATTCTGTGCAGTGCCCATACAGAACAGGGCTTACACATCACACAAAACACAGATTGCTTAGCAATCCTCAGTGAAGGCAGATAAGTTGGCAGAAAGGAAGAAACAACCCTTTAGAAAACTAACAAAAGCTCCTCAAAGAGGCTTTTCCTTTTTAACAGACCAAGGTCTCCCTGATTAATGGGGACCACATACAGCTCAGCTAAATAATCTTTCCTTTGGCTCACTGGGAAGGGACATGCCTTGTTGCAATAAATCATGACAACATTCCTTCATGAGTTGCATTGTCAATTAATGCCCTTCCTATCTTGTTTAAAGAGTCACAACACTGCTTGCAATGGGCAGGCTTTTCCTCTTCTAAGAGAGTTTTCTACTCTACATGTTTTCTTGGATGACTCAGTTTCAAATGAAATCTTCCCACAAGCTGAACCTTTTGAAGCTGGGCCCTTAAGAGCAGAAAGAAAAAGTGACAGGATGGTACACCTAAAATCAACTATTAATTGATTTCCATTGACAAGAACAGGAGATACTGTTTTAAAGCATTCATTTATTTAAAACCAAACACAATGCACCAGCACAGTGACTTCTCTGATGAGGTGCTTGTTTTACTGTAAAGGTATTTCCTTGTAGGTACAGGAAATGCCTTAAGAGGCACAGACACATTTGGCTGTTCAGGTGCCTAGCAGTAAGCTTCACCACAATGAACTCCTACTCCACATCATCTCCTTATCCAGGGTCTGAATATCCCCTTCATTTGAAAAGGGCAATGGGCTCACATGTTTTAAGGCTACAAAAGATCTTTGAAAGTCATCTAGTTTCTTATGTAACCCAGGAGAAAGAATTAATTGATTTAACTCTTTAAGCATTCACCAGTTTTGATACACTATGGTCTAACAGCCATTCTTAGTGGATCATCTCTTAATAGTTAGTCTAAGATAGTTGACTAGTTCATCACTGTTCAGTGGTCAAATAAGGTCAGTGCTCCACACACATTCCTGTTGCAGGATTCATTTGACCAGAGGCAGACACCATATGCAGTTCCTATACAGTAAGTAACAACAAACAGGTAATCAGAATTTGATTTGACTCATCCTAAGATAGCCAATATCTACTGGTATCTATCAATAACACATACTGATCAGGGGTAATGTGACAAAAATTGGCTGCTGCTTCTTTCCTGTCTACACAGGAAATCCTCAAAGTGAATAGCTCAGGTGCAGATGAATAGAAGCAGTGTTACTGCCCATCTTACCTGCTCCAGTTTCTGCTGCCGTTTCAGTAGCTCTATTTCCAAGTCTGATTTTTTCTTTTGTGCTTCTTCTTCTTTTTGTTGCTTAATAACTTGATCTCGTTTCCTTTTCTCCATCACTTTCTGTAGCTCTGGTTTGTTTTGAGGTGCAAGACCCCTGCAAATTAAATGAGGGGAATGGTGGTGGTAGGGAAACAGGAGAGAAAGAGATCAAGTTTAATTAGCAGAAATTCACATAGGATTGTGTAGGTAGGTTTTAGAAAGTCTGGTAGTTGCCTATTTAGATATATTGGAATATTAATAATCAAAAGGAAAAAAACATACAGACATTTGCCTGGTTTCTACAACCCCTTAAACTAGAATTTAAGCCATATTATTCCTGAGGGTATTTCCCGTTAATACACATGCTCGTGTTTCTCCTGTATAGTTCACTATTTTGACTTTCACCTTTAGTCTTCCCTCTATTCCCTCAATTTTAGAAGAATGGATTAAAAATCCCATCACAAATCAAGACCAGCAGAGCTAGAAATCAATTTTGGACAAAAAGAGTTCTCTTGCTGGCTGATAACTTGGAGAGACTGTGTTTACAGTCCTATGTAGGGTATTATGCCCAGAGAAGTTTGCATTGACAGCACTAAAAAGTGGTGTCCCTCTGGGTTTTGTCTCACTGCCCTGGAATCCTGGATTTTGCCCTTGCTTAAAAGTATGAGAACTTTACCCATGCCTGTTTGTGAAGGTATTCCAGTGAGAGCTGCCAGGCTACACTCAAAAGAGGCTAAAGACAACACAAACCCAGAAGAAAAAAGTTGCAGTCACCTTGGAGACCAGACAAAGGCTGAGGATTCTCCCTCTTACCAGGCTGTAGGTACTACATCAAGTGAATGCTTCCAGTTCAGTCAGCACAAATTGCTCCCCGAGCCAACTGCTCTAAAATGAGAAAGCTTACTCTCTGGGAAGATGCATGACTTTATTTATTCAGGCACACACAACGATACACACTCACTCCTACTTATTTTTGTGACTTCAGCCAGTTCTTTTCTCTCTGTTATGCTATTATGTCTTCAAAGTTTGTTATGAGAAGATTCAAAGCTCTCCCTGTTATTCAAGTATCAGTGTCACTTAAGTCAGAGCAGAAAGATCCTGCATGTGCCTTCCTTATTGGTGTCTTTCCTGTGAAAACTATTATGGGAAAACATCCAGCATCAAGTTTAACATCAGCCATTTCTTATTTCAACTTTAAGAGATTCTCAATAAGTTTTCAGAAAGCTACTTTTACCCTTCCCTATGTGCTGTGCATCTGTGGCTGCCTGATTCTTCCATAATATGTATATTTGACAGCATGTCCAATAATACATAAAAATGCCATTTTACAGTGACATCTATGAATGACTCCATATATTATTCAACACATGTAGCCCTGTACATGCCCTGACAGCAAAATCAAATATTTAGTAGCACTAAATGCTGTTCCTTTTTTTCTCATAATAGATCTCGTGGCCTGAAAACAACAGAAGCTGTGAGATCACGTTCACATTTAGTGTTTCATGCTATTTTAATTACATTTTAACACATAAAAATGAAGTCAGGCAGAGAAAAGCTGGAGTGATTTTTGTATTACTACTACTACTACTACTGGATCAGTGAGAGCTGAATCAGTGGAAACTTCCATGTTGGCAATTAGCAATTCAAGGCAGCCACAAACCAGAGGAAAGCTGATAAGTAACATTACTCGTTCCTGCTTTTATTCAGTAAGGTTGCAGCATAACAAAGCAGAGGCACAAGGCTGATTTAGATGTGTTGTAGCTATAATAAAGGGGATCCACAGAAGTAAATACAACCTCTCAGTCTAATCAAGTGGGGTTGGTATTCAGATCTGTAATGTCAACCATATGTAAAAAGGAAAAGCAAGAAATAGACGCTACTGGATTAACTGGGAGTCTTGTAATACCTCCTAGTGATTGCTCTGGTTAAATAAGTAGTTCTAAAGCTTTGATATAGAGTAAGCCAAGTGTGCTAGACCACAAGTTAGAGCTGATAGGGTTAAAACCTCTGGAAGGGACAGGGCCAATACTCTGCAGAGCAGAGGCTGGCTCCTACTAAGTAAAACCAGATTAAGGTGACCAGTGCCTTGAGGCACCATTGCCTGGATCTTTGCCCCGGAAACCTACCATTTCTGCAAGCAAATAACTACAGCAGTTCAACTGCTCACAGCAGGCATGGAGAATGATCAGACCAGCACTGGCTAATATCTTCTAAGATATCTCTTCACAACTACCTGAAAGGAGGATAGAGTGAGGAGGTGGCTGGTCTCTTCTCCCAAGTAACAGGACAAGAGAAGGTTGCCTCAAGCTGTGCCAGGGGAGATTTAGACTGGATATGAGGAAAAACGTCTTCACTGCAAGGGCAGTCAGTCATTAGAACAACAGGGCAGTTGTGGTGTCGACATCCCTGGAACTGTTCACAAACCATGTAGATGAGGCCTTCAATGACACTGGTTAGTGGTGACCGTGGTAGTGCTGGGGTAAGGGTTAGACTTGGTGATCTTAAAGGCCTTTTCCAAACTGGTTGATTCTATGCTTCTAAGATCCAGAAATGGCTGTTTAGAGCAGATTGGTCAAAAAGTGAAGCTGCTGGTGCCTACAGAGTCTTTACAATAAAATAAGGTGCTTGTTAAGCAGACTTCCATAAAAGCACTAAGTCCTCCATAAACATGACAGTTTGCAGCAACAAAGCGGATTGTAAGCCTAATGCCTGCATTACCAGAAAGACTCATATCAGAGCCAGTACAGTGGCACAAAGCACAAAGACTAACCTCCTCTTCTCAAAACTACCATTTTTTATGCTGGTGGAAACCTTCAATATATTTTATTTCTGCACCGGTAAATAAGAATCTAAAATTAACAGCTGCAGCTAATCAGAATCTCACAATAAAAGAAGATGGGTATTGAGGGCTGCACAATTCCTCTGTGTAATAGGATATTCTCCCACAAGAAAAGAACTCCATAACTATTCAAAAGTGCTTTATGCTTTCATAAACTTAGAAGGAAAAAAAAGTAGCCTTAATTTATTGCAGCCTCTACATCCTTTAGAAATAGATCATGAATTGGGAAACTTCGATTATCTTTCTTTCTATGGCTATAAACTTCTTGGTGCTAGGAACTGACTTTGATGTTTAATCCCATTAATGAAAAATAGGACAAACACCTATTTAGGCCAGTTTCTTCCAATTCAGTTGATATTCTGCAGAACATTTCTACTTCATCACTGAAAAAATGCTGTATTGTATACGCAATTCTTTTAGAGTTAAGTATCTAAGCTTAGCTTTTGTGAGGATTTTGCTATTACGAATAAAAAGACCCCTTTCTCCCCTCAAAATCCTACCCTGCCAGAAAGACGTTTTCCAATGTGCCTCATCCTGCCAAATAGACAAATCCAGCTGTGCTGGCATAGCCAAAACAATAGCAAAAGCTTCCTCCTCTCCCTTCTCAAGGTCCTGGGTCTCAAAAAGCCTGAATGGCTGCCACCAGCAACTTGATTAGCAAATGCACTCTGAAATACTGTTCTTTCCCTTCTGTTTTGTGTATCCCCGCACCCTTGCCTTTGGAAAGCGCCTTTTGGGTGGCTTCTACACACCAAATCTCTGGTTTATGTCATAGTGAGTTTCTGTTCAAATGGAGGAGCAGCAACAAGCTTGGTGGCTTTTCCTCCACTGTGTGGTCTGGTGGCTGTTTTCTTATTATGTTTCCTAAATGAGTCCTGCATTGATGAAGAGATTTAATAAGAGAACTTCAGCTATCTCTGGGCCAAGTGCCTGTGTCTCTGAAGTTGATGAAATCAAGTTCCAGTCATTCACATCTTTAAAAGCAATAGATATATAGCAACAGCTGTACATCCTATCCCAGAATGGAAGCAGCAGCATTTGCACAGCATACAAAGAAATACTTGTGTAGCACTGGAGCAGGCACCAGATTGTCATACTGCACTGTAAGAAAGATCAAGTAGTAGAGAACAGTTTCATGTGAACCAGAATAATGGATTTCTTTGATTTAAAAATGGACCCATGAAGACAGCATGCTGGGAATGGTGAAACGCACAAAGTTGATCACCCTGCTGGTAATGGCAAAATGCTGTCAAATACTTTGTCAAAGTTAAGAATTCAAGACAAATTACAGTGCCTAGGTAACCCATATGAAATGAGATAGGGGAGAACTGAACTGCTTCCCCTTGAAACTGACCCTTTGTGAGTATTCACAAAACCAGAATGAGAGGTCTTTTACAACAAGCTTTTGCAGAGCAACTGAGATTGCAGCAGAAATAAATGCCATGGTTAAGAACCACAGTCTTCTCATCTACAAGTTCTGAATGAACAAGAACCGTTGGGTTTTGGTTAGAATGTCATTTTGATGAAACTAAACCTCAAGCTGTGTGTTTGGGGTGGGAGGGTAGCACAACAGGTTTTCAGATTGTTACCTTTTCTGATTCATAAGCAGCTCTCTATGGAGATCCTGATGATTCCGAGATGACTTCACAGGATTAATTAACTTCTGAGGTCTAATTAATTCAGGATTGTCATCATCTATGTAGTCTGGTTCAGCCATAATCTTTCTTGGAATGGGATATGGATCTTTGGGTTCAGTGTCCTTGTTCACAGTATCTGTAAAACAGGGGCAAAGCTCCAGTAAATCTACACTGAATGGCCTTTTAATAATGCATTCAAACATAAAAGCAGCATATTACACTGGTAACAGTTATGCTTTCCCTAGATTAATTTTGTCTGTAGTAAGTAAAGGCTCTCAGAGCAAACATCCATGCCATATAGATAGCAATTTCACATCAAAATCATCTCCAACAGCCTCCATCCCTTGACTTGCAGACACAGATTCCCCCTGGTTTACAAAGGACTGAATAAATAGTTCAGGTTGAGTGTGTGAGAAAGCCTATCGATTTTAATAAGCTTACTCAGATGAAGGATTTTTTAGATCAGCAATACTGAGACCCTAAAGACATTTTAAATACTGACTGTATTAAATACTATGAGTATATATCCAAACCATATAAAGTCTCATTTTCTGCCACCAGTCCCACGTCAGCCATGGGGAAAACACCTTCTGTGGGTAAGTCCTCAACTGTAGTGTGCTGAGCAAAAGTTTCTAGGTGGAAATTACCACATCTACAATTGGTGGGATAGAGGACAGAGTTTGGAGTGGAAAGGTAGAAGAACAAAAATTGAGTGAGGTTGTTTTAAAGGCCATATTTTGCTGAAACCCCACTGATCTGAAGGCAATGAAGTCTTGATGATTTATATCCACTGGAAATGTGGCATTTTCCCAACATGTTATAGCAAACGTGTCTATATACCAAATCACAACACTTTTAATCAACAGCTGACAAGTATAGTTGTCAAATACTTTCCATATGACCATTCATTCTCTCTTCCAGGAAAAAGCCTCAGCAACAAAAAGCTCAGCATCCAAAACAAAGCACATTCAGAGCAATTCTGCCTCTGTTTGCTGTTGTGGAAACCTGCACAACTGCCAAATCTGCAGTTATCAGTTTAATGAAACACTGGCCCCTCAAACAGACCCCCAAAAAACCAATCTCACAGCACATGGGTTTACTGAGATGAAACAATGGGACATGAAAGAAAAGACGAGAGACCTCCATTAGCCTGACTGGTAAAACAGCTGAATGCTGCACACTGTATGGTACAGAGAATAACTGGAATTTGCTACATATTTTCCAGTAAAAGCTGAGTAGGTGCTTTAATTTATACTCCACTGTTTGAGCCCTTCCTTCCCTCTCTCACTTCATGGGCTGTGAACCCTAAATTCACTCTCAGTTTAATCCCTAACCTATTGGTTTTTTCATGAGGAATCTCATATTGTTGCTCAGGTCTGACTCAAAATCCACTTGATAGAATGGAAAGATTTCCATTCACACTTCCATACATGAACACTGAACCACCATCACCCTGCTTGGGCTGTGTGTGCACTTACAGAGGAAGCAGCAAAACTACAGGACCAAGTTCTCAACGGATGCAGGGAAACCATTCTGGATTTAAATGTGCCTATGGACCTGACATAGCCCTTTCAGCTTCCTTGTTGGAATGGATAATGTGAACTGTGTTTCGTTGGAGTTACATCTCCCACACCAGGATTCTATGGAGCAAATGTGATGAGAAACAGCTTACACCCATGTGAACTGCTTGCAGGGTGGGCTCTGCATTAGGGTTTCAAGGCAAGTTTTGCTGTAGCATTTTTGCACTCTGTGGGGTGCCAGCTCTTCCAGAGACCTGTGAAACTAATATAAGAATTGCCCACAGTTCAAAAATATGCAAGCATACTGCTGTACATGGCATAAACCTCTTACTG
This sequence comes from Agapornis roseicollis, assembly GCA_002631895.1. NCBI lineage: Eukaryota > Metazoa > Chordata > Aves > Psittaciformes > Psittacidae > Agapornis > Agapornis roseicollis. Next base: position 103,523 of record NDXB01018054.1, read on the forward strand.
ACATGGCTCACAACATAAAAACACTCCCATCACCCCTTCAGAGTCCTTCTTGCTACAGTCAAACAACCAATTACCACCACATGTAACAAATACAAGTGATCATTGGAAAACTGTGGTCAGAAGAAGTTGCTGAAGCCTTTCAAGGCTGCACAGCCTCTGTGGGCAACCCTGCTTCACTGTCTTCATGGTGAAGTTGATCTTTACACCCATATGAAGGCCTTGTTTTAACACAGGTGCATTGCCTTTCACCTTCCTGCCATGCAGCACAGTGAAGAGCCTGGCTCTGTCATCTTGGTAAGAAGCTAAAAACAAAACCCCAACCCACAGCATACACCATATAGCACAATGTCATTAATAAAAAGCATGTGGAAGTCTATTCTCTTTCCCACAGACAATGAATAAGCTACAGTTCTTTTCTCCTTTAAATAAGGCCACAATTCATACTTCCTCAGCATGCACATCAGGCTTATCACAGCTAAACCAGCTCCAATGTTACATATCCAGCCTCCACCCAAAATGAACGTGCTCTGTAAATATTTGGTTTTCTGTACTCTGTGAGTTCTGTTGCATTGATGGGGCTGTGAGTCTTCTAAAAGGCATTTACCAGACAGCTCTCCATTAAAGTAAATCTGAAAATAACCCGCTGCTGCTTCAAGATGAGTCTTGTTTGCTCTAGGCAGAGCTGAAAGCCGCAGAATTACCCTACCACTGTCAGAAACAATGTAGGGTGTTTTTAACACAAGCCCCTGAAAAACAATTTGATTCAATCCCTTCTCAGAAAGCTTGATATAAAATTTTGAAGCCTGTAGATTTCCTTTTGGTAAGCCCTGAAAAAGAAGTCTATTTATTCTGTTTTCTTCTGCCCCCATCTCTGCTTTTAAAAACACATATTCAACTTGGAGGTCAGGAATCGTGGTTTCCTCATGTAACATGAACTCTACTAGCAGCAAACTTGAATGAATAAAACTCCCTTGGGAGCTCACGATGCTTTCCATGTGTGATTAAGCTGCAAATGATTGCAGCTAGGATTTCCAAACAGGGCACTCAGTTCCCACTCACTTCTCTCACACCCTTCTCAAACCTCAGCCTGGCTGGATGCCACAGACCCAGTCCTGCAGAGTCACTGTGTAAGGTTATAAACAAACAACATGATTAAACGGTGTGAGTTCTACCCACACCCTTTCAAAGCAAACGTTTACAGAAGCACAGGCCTGTTTCACATAAGAAAGAAACTGAGGCACATAGGATGCATCAAGCCAGTAGCAGACACGAATGGAGCTTTCAGAAAAGCACCAGTTTCATTGTGAGATTCAGGCTCACACATATAAACCAGCCAAGCCTGATGACAGAACCCCGTAAACGTCCTTAAATGAAGTTTAATTAATGTTCAAGCAATAACAATTAAAGAAATATGAATTCCAGTAGTCCCTAGTGCTCATCACCACAAAGTCACAACCCACATCGCTGCTTTCACGTCATCAGAAGGTGCAATGGTGGAACATGAATAATCCAAATAATCACTTAGCAGGAATATGCTGCCTTGAGGGCATTTGAGAAGCTCCTTCTAACCATCTGCTGGTACATGATCAACTGAGAATGCACAGTCCATCTCTGTGTTTCCCCATTAACTTGCTTCAAAACAAAGAGATTTAGATTCAGGGATGTTTGAGTTCAGCTTGGCTCAAGTTTAATACACCCACTAATCTGGTAGGTGTTTCCACAGTGCATTTCCTGAATTAGCTGCTGCTGCACAAGCAGCACAAAAGCATGTCTCTACCCTACCTTGTCCTGCCCAAGTAGCTCTCACACACTTTGTCACTTCTTATGAACACATGGATTTCCACTGAGAAACAATAAACTGTGGGTCTTTCGTGTATGAGGCGTTTTAACTCCTCAAACAGCACAGCAAAGCAATTTCACTATCCCATTAGACAAACAAAATGCTCTATATAAAAATAACTTCAAGTATCCTCCTAGTTTAATACTTGCAGATACAAAGATGCTCTTAGAGCAATCAGGAAGTACCATACTCAAGTCTTGGAGATCCAACACCAATGCTTGCAATTTTTCCATTTATTTTCCTTGGAGTGTAGGTAAATTCAGGAAGAATGAAGAGATCCTTCAAGCTGATCATATGGAATAGACACAACTGAACTGCAGTGTGCCAGAAGCGCAGGTTACATGTGGGGGAATGTGTCCAACAGCCATGTTTGCTTACAGCTTTAGTCATTTATATTCTATTTATGGAGGGTTTCTTTCATCCAAAGTCCCTCAAAGGTAATAACACTGGAAACGTGTACAAAGAGAGCTACAACCAGCCACAAGCATTTTTAACAGATCTAAAGTAGATCTTATCAACACCAGCTTACGGGTTTAGCAGCTGACAGAACTTTTGCTGCAACAGGGCTCCATGGCTTCCACAAGAAAGGGAAGTTCATGCCAAAAAACCCCTCATGTTTATATGGCATGAAGGGAATTGCACTTATTTTCTCTGGTACTCTTCATACCAAAAATCACCCTCTGCATATGGAATCTGAATATAAAAATTCCTATGGGACACCATATATTTAGATTATTATACATATATCTATGGCATTTTCACCATTCAAATGATTCCCACAATTCTTTCCAGCTGTGAAAGCAGAGGTAGAGTTGAGGCCCCTTAAAAAGCACATAAACAAATGCCTAAAAATACCAATGAACAGCAAAATAATAGCCTAGTCCAGGACCCAGAATTTACATTAAGGCCAAATTCACTTCATTTTCTTTCTGCCCTAATAAATTCTTGAGCTGATACATTGCACAGAAGCATTAGCTCAGACACTGAACACCTCCTGAAGATTTTACTCTCACAAATGCTTCAACATCTGCTCTGAGCTGTGCTGTGAAGCATTAAACACTGGTTTTTAAGACTTACATTTTTAGCTCTTTTAAACTACTGCGTACACTTGTGGTGTGCTACAAGTAACCCAAAGGCATTCCTTGAGAAGAAATATGGCTTTACTCTCCCCCTTCTGATTTCAAGAGGTATTGGAATAAAAACTCTTCAGAGTGTCTCTGCTCAGACGTTACACAACCAGAACCACCTCACATCAGTATGGGTGGAAAGGAAAGAGCCACTTCAATGCAGAGTGTGCTTCCAGGCACCATCTTAGCGCTGTTTGCAGATGAAAGCTCACCACCACTATCATTTCTATCCATAATGCTCTCAGTGCAGCAAGAGACTCTTGACTAGAGAGATTTACTTGATTAATCCTTGATTATAGATACCATTAATAACTTCCCACAGTTCACCTTTAATTCAAAGTGAGAGCTCCTGAAAACTGAATACAAAATAGTTTTCTCAGCCAAGATGCTAAAGGAATCTGGCTCTTACACAGCCTTTTGTGGCTGAAAGGGTGACGGGTTTTGGATCATGGCAAAACCCATCCAGACTGCCTGTGGAGGAAGAGGGGAGGGCCACAGAGATCCTGGTGGTTGCAGTTCCTCCCAGCCCCTCATACTTTATTCAGCAAGGCTACCACTTCCTAGCTACAAGAGTTTTGCTTCTAGATCAGAAGAGTGTCTGCACCTTAGAGCAACCTGCTCTAGTGGAAGGTGTCCCTGTTCATGGCAGGGGGTTGGAACTGGAGGAGCTTTAAGGTCCCTTCCAACCTAAAGCATCCCATGAGCCTGTGGTTCACCAGTCTCAAAATTGTGTACCTACTGTGACATAGGGATCACTCACTGAATATCACCCTGTTACCAGATGACTTACATTTCCATTCTTCAAACAAAATGGAGACCATCAGAGTTTTAAAGCCTTTAACAGGCTTTTGCTTATGGCCCCAGCCTTGCTCTTCTCATCTTAGGCAGGTTATTTCATCCCTGTGTGCCCCAGCACAAACATGTACAAGAGAAAGAACATATCCAAAACCAGCACAAGCTTCTGCAAGGCAAATCTTGCTGCTTCTTGTCATCTTCAGATCCCAGCAGACAAAATGAAGTAGCAAGACTGAAAAACTTCTGTCTGTCCTATGAGAGAACAGCTTAACTTATAGCACCTTCCTTATAGTGGGTATCATCAGTTGCATGACTACCCAATGACTGACAGACCACATAGAATTCTCTCAGAAACAAGGGTGCTGTGCGCTTGATCAGGGCAGCTCAAAGTAATCTCAGTGATGTCAAGTATATGGAAAGAAGCAGAGAGCTTGCTGGCTACTGAAGAGGTTCCTGTTGTCACTTCAGAGGATATTAAAATGAACTACACCACTCAAACTCTCAAGGAAATCTATCCAGTTAATGCTCATTTTCTTCCCTTGAGTACTGCTGAGAGTGTTAATGTCAACAAAGCACAGATAAAATCCACTAGATGAGACACCAGAAGAAAGAAGCTCATTTTAAAGATGTTTGCATTGGCACTGACACCTAAAGGGAAACTGTGTGCAAGATTGGGGGCAATGCTTCACACTGTTACAGTTCTCTCATATGCAAAGAGCTGCTTATGGCTCTCATTCAACTTAAACACCACCAGGCAGTCTCTGTTCCTGTACTTTGAAGTTCAGTCAAGTCTTGAGTGTTAAGGGAAGAGCCCAGCTCCCCACAGAAGCTGAGGGCTGAAGAGCAAAGCCGGTGAGGACAGAAAGGCTGGCTCCTCTTGGTCTCTAGTGTTGGAAAAGAGATACAGAAAGGCACAAACAGTTTTAAGAATAGCCTCACCTTCCACTAAAATTACCAGGCCAAGAGAACACGAATTTCTATTAATCCAACAGAAATTTCCCTCTCTGCCACTGCCTTTGAAACCAGCTGAAAGCATCAGCTCTGAACAGTTGCATTTCTTTCTTCTCTTGCTCAGTTAAAATGCTGAAGAGGTATCAATGCAGCTGTATAATCAGAGGTAGAAGATGAGAGAAAAAATGCCTCTCCTCTCCTGCTGCAGCAGGAGGTCTCCATGCAAGGCGAGCTGTGAAGAGCATTGGGTGGATAGAAGGAGATGGAGACCTTCATTTACCACGCGTTATGACACAGGAAAAACTCAGATATAGATTCTCCCTGCAACAAACTACTTACCAACTGATGTTTAATATAGGCAGTGGAAAAGACTGAAAGACACAGGATGAAGGCCACCACACTGTGAACAGGGCCCATTTACCCTAAACCCTCTCTATGCTCAACCCACTGTAACCCCATGGGTCCAATCCAACACTAATAGGAGATAAAACAGACTATGCATCTTACATCATTTCTCTTCCCCAGAAATCCCGCATGTTTATTAAGGAATTAATTTTCTCCACACTTATTTTACTCAGGTGCTTGTGATTGCTGAAATCACAGGGTTGGGCATGCAGACAGACATTCTGATGGCAAGGAGTGTTTTGGACACCTCTCATCAAAAAGGCCCATAGTAACTATATTGCTTTCTTCCTGCAGAACAACAGCATGTTGTGCACAGACCCTCTCCCCTCAACCTCATCTGATGTCATTCATTGGAAAGGAATAAATTATGAGTAGCAAAGGCAGCTGAATCATTATCTGGCTTTCACCAATACACTGCACAGGTTAATTACTACACCGCAGTAAACATGGCTTTCGGGAGACCACTGAAATTATGTCCCTTAGGAAACGCACTCCACAGCACAGTTTGCAACTAGATTAATCCCAAAAGATAACTAGCAATTTATTTAGACATGGGTCAGCAGTGATCCATAGGAGATTCTGAAATGACATTTTTTAAGGACATTTTATGATTAGAAAGCAAATCAGATCAGTTTGTACTCCCTGCGTCTACAGTGCAACATTAGTGTTCTAGACCAGTCTGTTTGGAGCACAAAATTAAACATGAGGGCAGGTGTGGCTGAATCAAATTTAACTACAAATTTAACTACATTAAAACATGGGATTTCATATGAAAACAGCCTTGATTCAAAAATCAGAAGTCCAAAGAGTCAGAGGAGAGTTTCTTCAGGGCTTCACTGTTGCGAATGTTAAGAACTATCAAACAGTGTCACCCAGTGGTAAAGGACTTCCTGCAGACAGGAACAGAGCAGAGAAAGTCGTAGGGAGAAGAGAGAAGGAAGACTGACCATGCTTACATACAAAACTGCTAAATTTAAACAACAAACAGACTAAATCCCACGCCGTTTTTGCAGGAAACCTTACTTCTAAGTCATCCTGTTTCTGAGAACATCAGCATCAGAGGACAGTGACTCTTCAAATAGAAAAGGTTTAACACTAAAGGCATTTCGAAGGGAGAGGGAGGCATCCAGAACAGCCTCTTATTGACTGGGGGAGCAGAAACATTCAAAACATCTGACTTGAGATGCTTAAAAGAAGACTGGTGAATCCTGAATGTTCTTAAAACCCAGAGCACAAGGCTTCAGCCAGGTTGTTGCAGGGAAGGGAAACATGTTGATGTGGCTGTTTGCACACTTGTTCTGTATTTCCATCACAAGATCTAGTGAGCAAGATGGGAGAGTAACATTGAGGCCAAGCAAATGCCAGGAACAAGAGTGTAGGTCATATTCCTGAAACAGAAATCTTCTTCTGGATGCTACAATGATGATGATGGAGGGTCTTGGTAAATATTCAACTGGATAGAAGTCTATGCCAGATATTTTATACATATAGGACAGAACCTTTTTGGGTAACATGGTCTAGGGTGAGGTGTCCCTGCCCATAGCAGGTGGTTTGGAACTAGATGAACTTTCCAACCCAAACCATGCTATGGTTCTATGTAAGTCAAAACGGGTACAGTTATCTTTGATACACATGACAAAAATGTGGAGCAAGAGAAGAGGCAGGTTATGGCACCCATGTAAACATGACTGGCACAGCAAACAGGGTCTTTACTTATCAAGAAGGTTGGAAGTTAAAAAGTAAACAGAAGAACAACATCTGTGAGCTGAAGAACATGTCCTGTGTTGAGGAAGTTGTAACAGCTCTGCTCATTTGATTTCTAAAATGCAAAGATTAAGACCACCCTGATTTTCCCACAAGCAGTGGGCCTGACAGTGATTTGAGAAATTCCAGTGATTGGAAATTGGGACTAGAAACCACATTCTTAGAACAAGGCACTCACTTTTAAAGCAAAGGAAATAAAATGCTAGACTTAGTGAAAGGTTTGTGTTCAGTTGCATGAAGAGACCGAACTACAGAACATAATCATTCCCTCTAGCTTTACAAATTCATAAATCTATGAGTGCATAGGTGTTAGTAAGGGGGTCAGAAGATTAAAGTCTCTGCATTAATCAGGTAGTTGTGCATTCGGTAGCAACAGCAGTGAAAAATGAGACTAAGCAAAGTAAATGTTCCACATGCTGCCTAAGTTACACCAGCGCTGTGAAATCCAGAGTCCTGCCAATAGGAGCATAGTAAGGCTGGTGAAGCTCCAGATTTTTCTCCATGCCAAGTGCTGTTCCATAGGGCACACCAGCATCCTGCCTGGAGCTAGGGCACAGCACAATCTGCTGAGCTGTCAGGCCTCAGCTCCCTTCCAGTGTTTCTGAATGACAACTTAAAAGGAATTCTACCACCCATAAAAGAAGCCCATTTTCAACAAATGTAAAACCACCGACATAATGAGAACCACACAGTGCTCTGCAGCCTGCCAGCTGCCCAAATACATTCATAGCTAGTTATGTAAAAGTTAAGTACTTCTTCAGATGGAGCAGATAAGTATCAGTGACTTGCCAACTCAACAAGTCGAGTTCACTTCCTTTTCTAGGAACAAAACAGACAACAAGATTGCTTATTCCTTCCCTCTGTGCTAGCAAATGGCTCAGAGCAAGCATTCAACCTCTGCTTTGATTTCTTAACACAAGATGTATCTTTCCTTAGATACATAGAAAAGGAAACAAAGGTTTTCTTAAACCTATTGCTACTTCAAGCTAACACACCCCCAGCTTACTCACAGGAAAGAAATAAAACCTTCACCTCAGGGGGTTAATGCTGGCACAAGCAATTACATCCACATTCCAACCTGCACTGTGTCCACAAGGAGACATCCCTCCTTGCCCAGACCTGTCTTACTACTCTGAGCTGGCAGATGTATTTAGGTATGTGGTTCCTCACTGCAACTCAAGTTGAAACAGACACCACTACAAAGGCAGGGAAGAAAGACCTGAAGGAAAAGGCAAAAAATAAGGAGACCAGTAAAACTGATGATCTGATCTTACGAAAGTGAAGTGGAACAAGAAATTAAACAGAAGGCTGTGTCCCACTTTACTCACAATCTTAACCAAAGGCATGATGCCCTGAAGGGTTTAAAAGGAATGAGTGGGTGCAAGAGGGTATGTCAGACAGAACAAGCTACAAAAGGCAGTGCATACACCATAGGGGCTTAAGCACAGCCAAACCTGTTACACATGAAGCTATTAAACTGCAACAGTGATCAACAGAAGCCTTACAAAGAACACAACATGCCACAGGCCATTTAGTGAAACAGAATCTTCTAACAGTTTGATGGAAAAACAACAAGAGTTCTGAAAACCAAGAATTCATAGAAAACAAAACTTGAGAGAAATTGCACTGGGTCACAACTGTCAAAGCTGGTGACTACTTACATGCTCTTCAGAAGCAGCTACAATCAGCAGCTTGTACTGCAAGCTCATAAATCAGGAAGCTCTGACACCAGGGCAGGGCTGAATACCAGTCAGTACCTTGGACATAAAAGGATAACAGAGCAGCCTCAGATGGAAGGGCGTTTCTACAGACACATACCTCCATCTGAACACTTTGCTGATGTGTTGCTCACACAACTAGGTTGCTTTTGGCTTTTTTAGATTCTCTAGAATGAAGAACACCTTAAACAAAAGCAGTCACACAACTGTAGCATCTACACAAGGATGAAGTGAGGTTATGTCTGGTGACACTGGGCAGTTTCTAGGTTGTTTTCTATGTCATCTTCTTTTCTTAGTTTTCTTAGAAAGGCAGAAAGAGGTTCAGGAAGGGAAAAACAGGCCACCATTCCGTAATCCCTGCAGAAAGGAACTGCTCAACAAATTCGAAGTAGTGAACAAAGACAAATAAGACACTAGAGGGATGGCCCCAGTGTCTCTGAAAAGGAATTGTTTGTTGAGCTTGTGAGCTGGTGGCAGGAAAGGAATTTCCTTCAATTGTTACCTTTCTGCTTGACAGACCACCTGGAGGGAAGTCTCACACTGTCTTTCCTCAGCAGCACTCATAAAGGGGGCCAGCCATGCCACTGAAGTTAATAGGACATTTCAGCTCTGCTCCTCACATCCTTCTCCAGGGCATTTGAGAGGACAACTCACTCGATTTATGTGATAACAGAAGTGGAATTGAACTGGGTTTAAACTTGAACTGGAAGAAAGCTTAAGTACTCAAGTTGAACAAGCAAACAACCAGAATAGTAGTAGTCCTAAGAGGCACTACAGGGTTCTCCATCATGATAAAACGTGTTAAAACAAACCACCTGCATCCCAAAAAGTCACACACTAGTTCGCAACAGTCTCATAAAGGAAAATGAAACATGCATATTCATGTTTGTTGATAATCAAAAACAAAGAAAAACCTTAAAGAACCCAAAATGCAAAGGGCTGCAGAACAAGACTCATGCAGTGTCAAGAAAGAGGCTGAAAGTCTTTGTCATCAGATGTCTGCAGCTGCGGAACAAAAGCAGTATTAAGTCACAGTTTGGCTCTTGCTAGTCAAGGTTCACAAAAGCAACTGTACAGAGCTCCCAGAGAAGTGAATGCCATTTGTTACTTGCATATAGACAAACACATCTCTAAATGAGGGTGCTGTCAGCCTGAAGAGGGTTTGAAAAAAGCCATCTCACAAGCCTTGGAGCCTTCTCAGTACCACCATTTCACAGGTGGTACTTTACAGCTTACTTTAAAACAAGCAGCTGGAAAGCTGTCCCTTAGCTCCAGTTTTAATAGCAGCAGCTTCATTAATATGATGAATACCTATTGATTGGCAATCACAACCACCCATTGCCAGCTGCACCTCTTTACAAAGAAGCCAGCCCTGCTCCTTCTTCCTCTGCTGAACAGAGAACTCATGGGGCATTGAGCACCTGCTGGGGCTGCAGCCAAAGAGGCCAACTTCAGGCCAACAAGTTTCATATGCTGGCAAGAAAATACGTGGTAAGGACTCCTCAAAACTGTCACTATGCGGTGTCCCCATAGGACTCCATCTTACTGCTTCAGATGTTTGTAGAAGGGAGGAAGAGATGGTAAGAGGTGTTTCTGTGGTCCTCTTCCTGCTCTCCTCCAATAGCTAAATGGGCTAGTTAAAAATAAAACAGAGAAAAATTGTAATTAAAATTCCAACACACCTCTATGACCCCATGTTTTTTAAAAAGCAAAACCTCCGGTCTGCAATAGAGCACACCAACAAGTAGTCACAGGTGAATACTTGGCACTGCAGTGAGCACATCGCACTGTATCACATCCCAGAAAGCACACTGATATTGCACACTAATAGTGTGTCCTATCACTAAAGTAATCACTAGGTTTTTCCATGACTGTGCAACCTACAGAGACCTTATGGACTCATTAGAAAAGGAACAGTCTTTGTGATAAAGAGTGAAAGAGGAATTGGCATTTGTATAGGTATGCATTCTTGATTCCTTAGCGGTGCTTCCCTACAAGAAAGGTGCTCTGCAAATGTCAGAACCATTTCTGAAGAACAAAAGGAGATAGAAGCCTCTATACTATAAATTCTTGACCTGTTACAGATCCCATAAACCTGAGTAAAACAAACCAGCTCTCCACAACACCATCAGATGCTTAACCCAAGTTGCTCAAGTTTCTACATACATCGCAGGTTGTTCCTCAGCTTCCAACACAATCACTTTCTCAATCTGCTTGCCTACAAGTGGTGGAGGATTCCACACTGCCAAAGCAGAAAATTAACAGCTGCTTATAAATTAGACAATCATGTTTTGTTATATTTTAATTTATGTTTTAAAACTGCAAAAAAATTACTGAGCAAGGAGAATACATCGAAATACAAAGTGGGACCTGCTCATCCTAATGGGCTTGGATACACGAGAAGGTCACTTCCTCAGGAGGAAAGCTGCTGCACAATTACAGCAAGGAACCCAGTCATGACAGAAGAGAAAGGCTCTATTCCAAACTGCACTGAAAATTGCATTTCTGATGCTAAGCAAGTCACCAAGGCTTAAATTAACCTGGAAGAGGCTGTGGTTGTCAGCACGAGACATGTTGGATACTAAATGCTGAGAGAGCAAGACATGGTTTTTTGAATGAGCACATTAGTAGGAAACATCATAAATTACACCACCACAATGCTTTTTTCTATTATAGGCAGCGCTTTGTCCAAAGTTCCGGAACCATTTGGTGTTCAGTCTGGTTTTAGGACTGAACAAAATGCTTGGTTTTGGATCAAGAGGCAAAAATCCAAAGAGGTAATTTGCTGAATGAAGTTTAGAAAATGAAGTTGATGATGTTTAAAATAAGCTGAAAAGTTATGGATTAACAGACACACAGAAAAAGATTTATAAACTATATTAGAGTTAGAGGCTGTTAACTTAGTGCTGCAAAAGAAACACCAGGGATTTACGAGTCTTATGCCTGAAGGACTGACAGCATTTTCATCCCAAAGGCTATTTTATGTATTTCTTCCTTCCCAAGTTATTACCAATGTCCCCAGTGTTTTCCTTTTTGTTATTTGTCTGTGGATTTATCATCTCAGCAACAACAAAGACACATTAAACACAGGCTTTTGTAAGCCACACTTGTAAATAATGTCCTCAGAAACAACTCCAAGATGAAGTTGGAGAAAAGCTGGAATACAAGCTGGGAGCCTGAGGGCTTTCCTATTCCATTGGGGAATACAGAATGTTCTTCTCCAGCATGTTAGTAGTAAGACAGAGACCCATTTATCAAAATCTGTCCTCTTTCAAACAGCATGTACTCCTCAACAGCTTCAGTGCTCAGCAGGGTGCATCTTCAGCGATTCATCAGTGGGAGTTTACTATACACATTAGTGTTTAAGATAACAGCAAAGGCTTGCTACAGTTAAGTCCCATTTCATCAAGAAAAGGTGAGTAGTCCCCCTTTAATGGGAATGTTAACAAGCCAGACATAGCTCTTTTCATATCAAGATACAGGATGTTATAAACAGAGGATTCTTAGCCACTACACTGAACCCAGGACCTTGCCTGCACAGAGGATGTTGTCCCACTTGCTTTAACACTGACCTCCACAAAGCAATCAGAAATGCTGCACAAGCACCACAACGGTAGCATTTTTACTACCAGACAGCAACAGGATCCATTTCCAGTTTAGAAATGCATTTGGTTCTGAAAGCAAACAGGCTATCAGAAGTAACCCAGAAGCCTTCCCCTGAACACATTTGTCATTAATGCTTCTTGTTCTGTCACCTACACCTTCGCAGCACCGGTTGCAAGAGCCACAACATCACAGGTACCAATGCAACAAACTATGACTGGGAAATGTTTGAACATGATGAACACAGTTTGAACATGGTGTTAACTCAGGAAGATGTGAGTCTTAAGGCTCTTTCTAGCTGACAACAGCTGTCTCCACCCAGTCCCAAATCAGTTCCATTTAAGAAAATCTATAGCCATGATCAGCTCGTGCTGCACGCATATGAGCAAACAGGCAATTCAAGGAAGCAGAACCCCCCCCCAGAAGAGACATGCACAGTTGTCTGGGATCATGCAGCTTCTGCCAGTGCAAAGTGCTAGTGAAAAATCAGCACACAGAGTAGTATCAAGCAAAGTTGTTCCAGACTGGGAACAGTTGGACCAGCATGAACACCATCAGCTATTGCAGAGGGAGCATCACACTACTTCAACCCTGCAGACAAAGCAGTATAACTTGTAGGCAAAGGCTGGAATCCCAGAAACATTTAAGATGAGACAAGCATAGACGGAAAAGAGAAATCTATTAAGGACAGTCAGAAAAACAATCCCAGCTCCTTCATCTTCCACAATACATGCAGGCAATGAGGAAAGAGCTGCCAAAGGCTGAAATGACAATATCTCAATCATTACTGTTCAAGTTTCATTAGAGCTCACATTATACATTTATTTTACAAATAGCAATTAGAACCAAAATAAGAGCAGCCTCAGTGCCCCCACACACTCGAGAGTCATTATGCTTCACAAGTTTACAGTCCACGCAGAGGGCTGAACCACTATTCCCATTTTATAACCTATATCTTTCTGGAAGCCAATAACAACCTTGTCCCAAATCAGTCACCAAAATAGGAGACATTTTGGACACTTTACCTTTGTATGGCCTTGATCAGTGTTTTATCCCTCCAGAGAGACATGACCCACAGCTTGTCTTTCACATAAGGCAACATCCCACTCATGTTTTAGGTAACTGTTTAGTTTAGATCTTCCAGATAAAGCTACCAGTTGCCACCTCCTTCCCCAAACCTCACCTTGCCAGCACTACTAACCTGTTTGCTTCAAAGTCAGGCTGCATGAGATGCAGTATTATGTGTCTCTGAGCAGGGTGACAGTCACCTCCACAAGAGTTCACTACCGTGGCACCACTTTATATGCAGCTACTCTAACAACTCCCAGCTTCAGGTTAAACACCCTCTTTCAAGAAGCGTTTCCCCTCTGACAAACACGCCTAATTAAACACACACCCCAGGGCCGGGTGGAACAAACAATAAGTCTTTGTGGTTGCACAGCTCTGCCGAGCTTGATTCAGGAAGTATATGTCTGCAAATTAATGTTGATCCGCATCCTACTGTGCTCGGTGTTTTCCTATGGCTTCTGTTCAACATAAGCATCTACTGCCATTGAAAACCCAGCACTTCCAGGAAAACAGTGTTTAGTTAAATTCACACAATGGTTAAAAAAAAGGCAGTAAGGCCATTAAAAGTTTGAATTCAATGGATGAACTTTGCAGGTCAGCAGCACTGGGCTTACTGGAGTGCATGCCAGCAAATGTGCCTTGTCTATCATCAGAAATACCAGTCTCACTACCAGGGAGATTAACACATTTGTTAGAGTAAAAATGTAAGAGTTCGTAGAGGCTATAGCACAGGTTCTTATCTTGGAAAAGAGATTTATGCACCATTTCAGAGTTCTTTCATCTCATCCAGGGGGCATTTCCATTGCCAGACGGTGTGGACACCCATTCTAGAGAAAGCCTCTGAACATGTCTTTTAAACATGCCTTCCCAAAGAACTCCCATGGGGCAGCTGCATTGCTTCAGCAACTGACTTGAGAGGCTGGAGGAGACAGTATGTTAAGGAGTAAGGCAGGCACACGGGAGGCCAAGGCAACAAGAATTTCATCCAGATTCTCATGTCTCATTCTCCCTTTCTTTGCATCAGATAAACCACTGCAGTTCAGCCACAAACACCTTCTATTAATCTTACCCAAGAGCTCAGCTAAAAATTGAAGACATCAACCACTTGTCTCTGTCTCACGACCATTTATACATCCCACTCAAGCCCTTCTCAATACCATCATGATCATTAAATTATAAACAATGCCTTGACTAAAACATACATATTTATAGAAGCATTCATGTCACCTACCTTTTTGCCTTTAACTGCTGTAGCTAAATTGGGAAAGCAAGCTCCTTAGAGCATTAGCATGGTCATCCAGAGGGCAAATCAAAGCAGCTATGCTGAGCACTGATGTCAAATATCACCACTCTCACACACAGCTTTTATAGACACTCGCCTTTCTCCACTGAGTTTATGAGAAGTCCAAGGAGCCCAGGCTCCCATACTGCTGTTAAACAGCAATGGGAAAAACCCCTTCAAAAGCAAAATAATCAGAAATTCCAGATCAAATGTCATCAACTACAGTAATACTGAACAAATCAAACCTGCCACTGCTTTCTGCAGTGCCTCCACTATGCCAGCTTCACATACTGGATAACAGTGGAAAATACTCAGTTTAATCACTTCCTGTATTATTCACCACATTGTGTGCAATGCCTTGTGGATTAATTACCTAGATAACAAAATGACTGCGAGTGCTATTAACACTGTCAGTTTGAAGTAGTCATCTAAAGAACCAGAGCACTGTGCTCCTGCAATCTACAGCATGAGGGAAGCTGAACTGGAGAAACACCCCCCGATCTGCTACATACAGGGGAAAAAAGCCCCTTCCTGCCCATGCAGGAAGGTGACTAAACCACAGTGCAAGCATGGAAAGCCCCAGCGATTGGGAAAGTACACAAGAGGAAAGGGTTTCCATACCTGGAAGGCAAACTATTCAAAAGAATGCAGAGAAGGGTCACCAAGTCCAACTTAATTGAGTCTTTTTCACCTGAGATCCAGTGAGGAGCCAGAGCTTCCTATCAATCATTATGTGACCTTACTATGTAGTAAATGCTGTACAGCAAAAACTGTTTCTTAGTCCCCTATGTAGAATCCCAAGGCATAGCACAACACCATCAATGGCTGAACTCACTGTGGAGCACAGCGGATTCCCAGAACTGACTGCTTAGAAATGCACACAACCCCCCTTCTCCCAAAGCACCCAAGCTTGGCCAGAACTGTTCATCTCCTTTCATGGAAGTGGGTAGCTAAACACCAGGCAGGTCATGGGTGGAACAAAACCGCAGTCACTGAGTGGGACAATCCACTGCCTCTACCAGTGACATCTAGAAGGTTTGGCCCTAGGCTAAGCTGTCCCTTTTGGCTGGCCTAAGCTAATCATGACTTTTTCTATAGAGAAAATAGGAAAACAGCACCTCTGGGGAACAACCTGCTTGACCAGGTCCAGAGGAGGACCATGAAAATGGACAGAGGCTGGAGCACCTCTGCTATGAAGACAGGCTGTGAGAGCTGGGGTTGTTCAGCATGGACACCTTATTGCAGCCTTTCAGTACCTAAAGGGAGCTTATAGGAAAGATGGAGAAAGACTTTCTACCCATGTCTGTAGTGACTGGTCAAGGGCCAGCAGTTTGAAACTAAAAAAGGGCAGGTTTTGATTGGACATAAGGAAGAAGTTCTTCCTTGTGAGGGTGCTGAGGCACTGGCACAGGGTGCACAGAGAAGCTGTGGCTGCCCTGTCCCTGGCAGTGTTCAAGGCCAGGCTGGATGGGGCTTGGAGCAACCTGCTCCAGTGGAAGGTGTCCGTGCCCATGGCAGGGGGTTTTAAATGGATTTAAAGGTCCCCTACAACTCAAACCTTCTATGATTGTACACCTGACCACATTTATATTAGGACAAGATAAAGATGGTTTTGAGGGTGCTTGCCTGATCAAAAAAAGCAGACCAGAGTTGAGATGAAGCACTGGGGGTGACAGGGTCCTCCTGGACCCAGGACACACACAAGCAAAGAAGCCCTTGAGCTGAATTCTGCCCTCCCTAACCACAGATGTGACCACATGCCACCACCAGCTCGGCTGCATAGCTGGAAACATCTCATTTCTGTGGACTCTGGTTAAGCAAGAGAAACTGATTTCTGTTTGAAGGCAACATAAACTGGAAATACCAGTGGAAATATTTCTGCTATTTCCAGGCCACCAAACACAAGTGCTCTGCTTTCCAATTTGAGAAATGCCTTGAATGGAAGTGGTTTTTTTGAACACATACCAAATGCCACTGAACATAAATATGCCTAAACTCCACCTCCAAGAGTGCTTTGTTTTTAAATTAACTTTGAGCATGTTCTAACCTAAAAAAGGGAAGAGGGAAGAAAAGAAATAAAAAGAAAAAAGAGGAAGGTCTCTTGCGGCATTTTTCTTTCTGCAAACACAGGAGGAAATAGGTGTTGGTACAAGCAGAGAGGAAGAGAGATTTACATCTCCCTGTTTTGAAATAAAATGCTACCAGCAAAAATACTAGATTATTGATGCAGAGAGAGGAGGTTGCAAAGCTGCTGAATGGTTCAAGAGCTGTGAGACTTCACTCAGTGCTGTAGCTGCGGAAAATAAAAGTATTGAGTACTATAGAATGGTTTGGGTTGGAAGGGACCTTAAAGCTCATCCAGCTCCAACCCCTGCCACAGACAGGGACACCTTCCACTAGAGCAGGTTGCTCCAAGCCCGTGTCCAACCTGGCCTTGAACACTGCCAGGGATGGGGCAGCCACAACTTCTCTGGGCACCCTGTGCCAGTGCCTCAGCACCCTCACAGGGAAGAACTTCTGTCTAATGTCTAATCGAAGTTGCCCCTCTGTCAGGTTAAAGCCCTTGTCCAAAGTGCCTCCGTGGGTTTCTTGTAGACACTAGAGCTGCTCTCAGGCCTCCCTTAAGGAGCCTTCTCCCCTCCAGGCTGAACCAGCCCAGCTCTCTCAACCTGCTTCCAGAGCAGAGCTGCTCCAGCCCTCGCAGCATCTTCATGGCCTCCTCTGGACTTGCTTCAGGAGCTCCTTGTCTTTCTCCTGCTGGGGGTCCCAGAGCTGGGGTAGAGAGTAGGATTTAGTAACTCTAAACTTAAATAGATTAAATGCTGCATCTGTTGTGATAATTAAATTAACAAAGTACTGATAGAATCATGTATGTTTTCCCCTTGTGTACCATACCCTAGGCAAAGATGTGCTGTAGCTGTACGTATTTCCTGTGTTATAAATTAAAACACAAGCCAAATTCACTCTTTCTGCAATGCTATTTAAAAAATCAAGGAAAAATTACTCCAGGGATAGATCTGGCCCAGAGATGTTTTGCAACAAAGATGAGTTTCAGAATAAATCCTACCAAAACAGGTCTGCATGGAAACACTTAAAACATCTTCACTGGTGTTCCCAAGAGTACTTGTTTAAAAATATATTGGAACAGATAGTTCTCAGTATTAAATATGTGAAAAATCAGTGGTTTAGAATACTCTGTTTCTAGGTGATTAACCTGATATTATTACCTTCTGG
The DNA here is from genome assembly GCA_002631895.1 of Agapornis roseicollis. Classification (NCBI taxonomy): domain Eukaryota; kingdom Metazoa; phylum Chordata; class Aves; order Psittaciformes; family Psittacidae; genus Agapornis; species Agapornis roseicollis. The sequence goes on from NDXB01018054.1 coordinate 121,310, forward strand.
ATATGGGGGTTAGGAGGCAGTTTTATTGTTGTTACTGTCTCTTTTTGCTACTTTCAGGGGGTCTTGGGGGTATTGGTGGACTGTCAGCTGAACATGAGCCGGCAGTGTGCCCAGTGGCCAAGAAAGCCAGTGGCATCCTGGCCTGTATTAGGAATGGTGTGGTCAGCAGAAACAGGGAGGTTATTCTTCCCCTGTACTCAGCACTGGTGAGGCCGCACCTTGAGTACTGTGTCCAGTTCTGGGCCCCTCAGTTTAAGAAGGATGTGGAAATGATTGAGTGCGTCCAAAGGAGGGCAACAAGGCTGGTGAGGGTCTTGGAGCACAAGCCCTGTGAAGAGCAATTGAGGGAACTGGAATTGTTTAGCCTGGAGAAAAGGAGACTCAGAGGTGACCTTATCACTCTCTACAGCTTCTTGAAAGGAGGTTGTAGACAGGTGGGGGTTGGTCTCTTTCACCAGGCAGCAAGACAGAACGAGAGGACACAGCCTCAAACTGCGCCAAGGAAGGTACAGGGTGGATATTAGGAAGAATTTTTACACAGAAACAATAATAAAATATTGGAACGGTCTGCCCAGAGAGGTGGTGGAGTCACCATCCCTGGAGGTGCTTAAAAAGAGACTGGATATAGAACTTGATGACATGGTTTAGTGGAGGTGTAGGGCATGGGTTGGACTTGATGATCTTAGAGGTCCCTTCCAACCTAGTGATTCTGTGTGATTCTGTCTTGGGGGGTGGGAAGGGACTGGGGGTGGGGAGGGTTGGAGGCTTATTTTGGGGTCTTTGAATACCAAATTAGCTGCACTTTCTGTGCAGCATCACTTGTGTACCAAGAACTGAGGAGCTCAGGAATTAAAGGTGCACTTGAAGGATCAGACCCATGCATTCAAGAGATTTCAAATCCTCACATTGAGGTTACACAATCAGGTGAAACACTACTATAAATAGCACCAGGTTAGACTCTCATCTGGCATAAGCTGGAACCAGCCTACTCCACAGCTCATTTGAATCACTCAGGGAACGTGCACAACACTAATATTCCAGCTCTCCGCAGAGTCATGCATGCAGAAGTGCTGGCAAAGGCAACGGCCTTGATTAACCTTCATATGGAATAGCATGATGCTGGAGACCTTGCACTTGTAACGCTCCTCCCACAAAAGACTGCATCAACTAACATGATGAAAACAGCCATAAGACACATACAAGCTGTTGATCTCCAGCAAGTTGCACAGCTAGTTTAATCACATTTTTCCAGAATCATGGACAATTGGGCTGGAAGGAACTTCAAGAAGCCATTCGCCCCTTCCCTGCTTCAGGGCAAGCTGTAGCACAGCTACAAACGCTTGATACCTCCTTCCTTAGAAGCCTTTGAGCTAAACCCCTTCACTCTTGGTCTTAGTCCAAAACAAGATGTAATTTAAACAGCTGTTCATCTTGTTTTAAGCTCCAGGTGTTCACCTTTAATGCTAATAAAGTGACTGGCTAGGCCTGTGTGAATACAGAGCTGAGCCACTGCTAACATGGGTACAGCAGAAGATATAAACAGGTAGGATTAATGAATTTTATAGAGCAAGAGTCAAACACAGCAGAAATAAGAAATCTGTTTGACAGATCTCCATCGCAGGGGATATTTTTAGCACATCTGGAGGAGACCACAGAGGTCATGAGAAAAAGTCTACAGTGCTCTCATCAGGGCCGTGCTCTCCATGACAGGCACTGAGGCCCAGCAGGCACATGGACCCTACTGCTGCTGTACAGAAGAAGCCACTCTACTCCCAGAGAGCTGCGTTCTCTCCAGCATTGCTCTGACCAAGCCTGTTTTCCATCCCCAAGCTTGTGGCAAAGTCCCCTCACCACAGCATAGAAGCACGTATTTCTGCCCTCTTGTTTTCCCAACAGAGTCCCATGGAGCAAACAGCTTCAAACCTCCCGAGGCACAAATCCAGAGCTGGGAAGCTGGCAGGGAAAGCCATTAATAGTACTTGGATGGTTCTCACCAGCACAGAGCAATTGAGGACTAACAGCATTTACTGGTAGTGCTTCTGCAATAAGGTAAAGGGGAAAGGGTCTGGCCACCAAATCCTAGACTTAGAAAAGCTTTAAATGACTAAAGCAGGGCATCAATTCTTGTCACAAAGCACTGCAGCTTATTTAAGAAAAGCAAAGTGCTAATAAGAACATGTTTTTCCTTCCACATCTTCCAGCCATGGCCTCACTAGGATCTGTTTGGAAATGTTTCCATTGCTGCTGGCACAACCTTGTGCTCCTAAGGAGGTACAAACCATGATCCTCATCAAGATTCTAAACCAGAATACAGATTTCTTGTATTCTCCCCCCCCCCCCCCCCCCCCCCCCCCCCCCCACCCCCCCCCCCCCCCCCCCCCCCCCCCCCCCCCCCCCCCACCCCCCCCCCCCCCCCCCCCCCC
>NDXB01018054.1:128541-189309 GCA_002631895.1 Agapornis roseicollis
AGGGAGGGGGGGGGGGGGGGGGGGGGGGGCAAATAAAAATCAATCAAAGAGGATCTATTTCCTATGGCATGTAGATGGCAAGAGACAGGAGGATTCATTCTGCCACACTGAAATCTTTCTATTCACAGTCATTGCCACAGTGTTGAATAAAGTGTTGCTGCTGCTTCCTTGTATCATTCTCTGCTATGGCACCCTCTGCCATCCCAATTCCCACTCCCTCTTACACCTTTACAAAATGTCAGTGCAGTGACTTTCGAGGAATTTGGGCCAAGTTCAAGAATCCCCATCTGTTCCCGTTGGAGAGGAATGAGATCAGACTGTAAATGAGTGGCAGACTCCTAGCAAGGAGACCGGCAAACACAATTTGGACAAGTATGAAAGTCAGCCGCAGCTTCCTTCATTTCAATTAAAACCTTCAGGTTTGCCTCTATCTCTCTGTAATGAAGCATTCATATATTCAGCTCATATCCTTTTAGTATGATGAACTCATGCATGTGCAGGCAAGTACTCTCCAGACATTTCATTAATCTACAAGTAACTTAAAAATGGTTAGATTTGGAGACGTGCATGCACAAGATGAGGCTTTCAAAGCTTAAAGAGTAATTAGGTCTTCAGAAAAGAGGCTTTGGTAGCACATCTTTTCACAGTTACTCAAATAAATTCAAACCAAACAGATGTTTGAATCAGCACAAGATTTTCATTAGACACCAGTGGGTTTTTTTCCTGTTGAAGAGCTTTTCTCACTGTGTATGTAGAAGCATGTACTCATGCAGGTAATCAGCTTGCAGGGTGGTTCCCCTGGACAAAGCTACACACACACAAGCTGGGTTCCAAAGTGTAATTTATAATAATTTGTCATTATATTTCGTAGCACTACAGAAATAAATATACAGAAGACATGTTTCATATCAAACCATCAGACTTTCACGTGACATGCAGGAACAAACAGCAGGAGTAGAACAAATAACTGAAGAGCAGGGCAGCATGCCTGCTCGGGTCATGTGCTGGAACAAACCTGGGTCAGTGATTCCCTGAGTGCTTGGAAGAAAGCATCCAGAATAGAGAAAGGCCATACCAGTAAAAAAGAAAGAGAAAATACACTCAGCTTCTGGGTAGCTCACATTCACCTTGTCATTTATGCTCTGAAGTGCATAAATCTGGAGTCACTTTATGGAGATGTTTCCCCCTATGGTAGTCAAAGGCTAAAATGAGGAGCGGAAGCCTGGGTCCTCCCACTGGACACTTCCCACGTTACCTTTGTGGCATTTGTAAAGCTGAGATCAAACTTCCTTATTTTGTAAGGTGGAGAACATTAAAAAAAAAAATGCATATTAAATTCCCCAAACCAAACTACTCGCTCAAAGCTGTACAACAAATAATGTAGAGCTGGAAACTCAAGGTGGATTCTGGCAGTGTTCAAAGCTAGACTGGATGGGGCTTGGAGCAACCTGGTCTAATGAAAGTTGTTTCTGACCAGTGGCAGGAGGTTGGAGCTTTAAGGTCCCTTCCAACCCAACCCATTCTGTGATCATGAAGTCCCAGTTGAGCCCTGTAAGATGCCCTCCAGCATTTGACTCTCTACGACACTTCTAATAGTAATTACTAACGCAGTAATTGCAAATCATGCCTACTTTAACTCCAATAGAAGACTCTTGAATCCCCCATCATTGGAAAAACCTACCCTACATCTGGTGGGGAATATTAGACTTCCTTGTAATCCTAAGTGTCTCTCTTGCTTCCATCTATTTGTTCTCCTTTAAGTCCACTTAAAAGGAGAATAAATATCCCATTTCTTGTTTATTATAAACATACAGCTACATATGTACATACATATACACACACACGTAGCCTTTGTTAATAATCAGAACAGATCTTGATGAATCACCTCTATTTAATTATTTTACAGTGATTCTTGTACAAAGCAATCTCCAAATGTGCAAACTATTAAGAAATACGTAACAAAAATGAAGTCTGATTGGCAGACTGAAGTTGTAGCTTGAATAAGACCTAAGTCTGTTTAGCATTAATGCCAGAAGATCCATTCTCACTCTCAAAATCTGACATGCTGCTTGCTTTATTAGGTTTAAATCAACTATTCATTTAATTTACATTAAAAATAGGAAATTAGAAACTTAATCAGTGCATTTATAACTGAAGTCATGCAAAGACAGCACTTTTTTAATAGACTTTCAGTTTGGAAGTTTACTGCATGCTGCTGAATAGTGCAGTCCGGAAGGCCAGCACTAGAAGGCTGTTGATATAACCACTAAGATTTCAGTTACTAAGAGCTGATTAGCTCAAGGCTTCCTTTTCCACTAACTGAATACCACAAACTGCCTCCAACTACCATAAGATCAGAGTGTACGAGCAAGAAATTATTATCTTATGCACCATCTAGAAGTACAATTTCACAGACGAAGGAAATCAAACTTTTTAAAACTAGGAGAAGAAAACAGGCAGGAGTGTGCTTCAGCCTCGGCAAAAAGCCACTGCAGCTCAGATTAACTTAGAATTCGTGAGACTTTAGTCAAGAAAGTAAAAATGAAACTCTGACCCTTAAAAAGTAAGGTCAGATTTCCATTAATTTCCTCTTCCATTTTTGTGAAGCACACGGTCCAGGGTCACAGAAAAGTCTATTACAGGTCACAAATATGCCACCAGTAGCAATTCAAGAGTTTCCCTTCCAAGCTAAGGACAATTACCAACAAAACAGAAGACACCAGTCCAGCACCAAGCTAAATAAAAAGCATGCCAGAGGTCCTCATCAGCAATCCCATGTAATAGAAATTACAATAGAGACAACGAGAGCCTGGGGCTGGCACAGCTCTCAGTGCATTGGGGCTATTCCCTCTCATGGAAGGACATTACAGTTACTCATACCCCTTACTCAACACAGGAGCCTTGATAACACTTGTGTTTACTACTGTAGGTACACACCAGTAACTTCACAGTCCTTACCTTTAACCTTCCCCATGTTCCAGCAGTGTTATGGACATGCCTCTTATTTCACTCAACTCCATTTATACCCACACAGAGGCTTTCTTCCCTTCCAATATTTTTAGTGAACATAACATTAGAAGATGATAAAAATTTTCCCTTTCTTAATCTTCACAACACCTTCTTCAACTAAATGCTTTGTAGTACACAGCAGCATAACTACTGGTGATGTAACTTTAAACACAGCACCAAGCTGCATGAAAACCCTGTCATGCTTCTGGAGAGAAAATGTATTTCAAGCCTAACAGTTCTGTCCCCATCATAAAATACACAAACTACTGCTGCATGTGCTCAAATAAACTTCATTAATTGAGGCTGGGCACAGCAGGAATGAACTGCAGTCTGTCTTCCCTGTGTTCAGTGCATGGGCTCATTGCTACCACCAGCTGTGACCATCCCCATGCTAACAAGGAAGGGGAAGAGAAAAACCTGCACTAAATTAGAGTCTGGTTTTGTGACCACAAAACGAATAAGGGAACAAAGTCAGTCTCGATAACAGTCAGTGCTGGAGGGTTACTCTCACTACCTGGCCACTGTATATTTCACTATTCTTTGCCTACTGTCAACACCTACCCATTTTTCCAAACCAGGGGCTCTCGTTATCATTCTCATTCCTTTGCTGTTATCAAATTAGCCTTCTTCTAGGAAAGGCTCATCAGCTGCAAGTAACACTGGCCACTTAGCATCATATTTGGAAACTCTGCAATTAAGACAGTAGATCACCACTATTCTCTGCATACAGGAGGCAAGATGTGAAAAGATATATAATGATGCTATTTTATTAAATCAGTAAAAGAACACTGAAGTGAACAAAATTTAGCCTTAGTGAACATCTTGAAGTTAACAGCCCTAGGTTAACAGCCCAGATGAGGACTGCCATTACAAACATCTCCAAAAATTAAACACAGGGTAAGTTTTACTTACTTCTACTATTAAAACTATTCTTACACCTAAAGTGCTCTGGATTAAGATTTATATAAGTGAGAGCCAGGAGACTTCATCTAATCAGGAATATGCTGTAGTAGCCTCTGATTCAATTTACTTTGTGTTCACAGACTACGTACAAAATACTATAAAACACAATAATAAAAAGATAAAAGCAAGGAGCTGATGCAGCAAAAGGCCTAAGCAAGGGAAGATTAAAACACAAGAAGGGTGTTTTAAAGACAAACTCTGCATGGGCAGTTGTGAAACTGAAACTCCCAACATCCCCATCACATTACTGTGTGTGCTGCAGAAGAAACAAACCAATGGAGAATAACAGGGCCATGTTGCCTCTTTGGAAACAAAAACTTCACCGTCATGGAATAAAAGCAACAGGCAAGACTAAGCAAGCAGGGAATGAAAAGTAATAGTATTGATTCAAGTAGTTAATTTTTTATTCATGGATATTCTTGCCAATGGCTATCATAGAAGCATTTTATCCTTAACAGGTGCCATCACAGGGCAAATGTTTTCTGAAATAAAGATTTAGTCTTAAGTACAGAGGAAAAAAAAAAAACAACCAACCCTTTCCCAAGGCATTAAATGGCTTCATTCCCCAATCCAAAGCCTGCACAGAAGGAAACAGCAGGAATATGCACAAATCCTTTACAAAGGTGTCATCGCAGCAGACAGCCACGTGCAGGATTCAAGAACCAAAATGTAAAATAAAAGAAAGCTTAACCTCAGGGAAAGCCCTTTGACACTGAAACAATCTAATAGAAGGTGGGTGCTGGAGATGCTGAAGTATTCTGCTGATTGAAATTGCAAAGCAAATTAAAGTATGTTTTCATTTGGGAACACTGGTTAATTTATCTGTCAGTGATCCCTGACTGAAGGCATGTTATTACTAATCACCTTTTATAGGGCTTCCAAAGGAAAAAAGGAGGAATAAAAATACATTCTGTGTCCTCAAAGGGCAATTGAGAGCTTTATCCAAAGTCATTCTGAGCACTTCACTGACCAGCAGATGTTATATGCATAAATTCTTCACACCTGGTCTAGACCAGCCACCCCAGTTCACTGCAGTGAGTGCAAGCCATCTTTTATGCACAAACTGTAAAAACTGCCCTTCTTGATGACTATAATGGAAGGCAGAGACAGTTCAGTTGGATAGGATGAATATAGGGCTGTATAGACTAAAGAAACCATCAGGTGCTTATAGTACTGACATGACACTGAAACAGCACATCAGAACCTTGACAGTTAAAAGATGGTGTTTCCTGCATAAATGGGTGATTATCACTCCTCCAATGCTCCATTTGCTCTTTTATCCAGTCACTATGGAGCTTAGACAAGGACCATTCAACAGCTGGGTGGCCATCTGACCTTCACTGGTATCCTGACAGCAGACTCCATGTCCTTGAAACTCTAGTGCACTGCCAGACATCCCCTCCCACGCCTTAAAGTAGCAGTTTATGAGGTTCCATTATTCATGCTGTCTGAGTTTTCTATTTTGAGTATAGCTCTAATACAGTAAACACATCTCTGCTGTAACCTAAAATGCTAGGCAAAAAGCAGGGTTTCACTGCATTTACCTTGAGATCCAGGCCTTTAAAACACTTACTATTGTTACCTTTAATTTTCAGCTTGGCCCCTGTGATCAACTGTATGAAATATAAACCAGATGTTGATCAGAAATTTCTACTTCTTAATTAAACTTTTATTTGCATTTACAATGGTACTTCTCCATACATGTGACACATGGGAAGCAGAATAACCTTAGCTATGAACAGAAATACTATGATGCTCTTTCCTCTAATTCCCAGAAAAACATGCATATGGTGCATAGCTGTTAGGGATTTTTTCCTAAGAAAAATCAATATTGAATAACCAATATGACTGAAACCCAAAGGATACACAAATCCTGGTCTCAGAGCCTTAACAGAGAGGGTGCCCAGTTGCTTCCTACTTCTCTTTCTTTTTCCTGCTTCAGGTTTAAATACTTGCAATACCTATTTATCCCCTCAATCCACTCCACATTCTTGAACTGGAACCCCCTAATTCAGGTCACAGCTTAAATCCCATTTTTTAAACTACACATTTTCAGCCATAATAAGTATGCAAACCAAGGTCTCTTTTCATTCCTTTTACATGAATTGCTCTTCTCCTTCCCCAGTCTGCAGGATAGAGAATGTTGTTTGTTAGTATTTTGCTTCATATTCTCATTAGCAGTCTCTTTTTCCCACTCCCAGTCATTTTGTATTTAGATGGAAATGTCTTTGGATGTAACAATTACAGCAATCACATCCAGTTGGAATTGAAGACGCTATTTAATCTGCTGTGATTTTGTTGATATCAAATATTCAGATTAAGAGTAAAGGTGGTGGTGAGGAAACTGTTACAGCTTTGGAAGGATGTAACCTACCTGATACCCATTTATTTTCTGGGCAAACATGCAACAAAGTATGTGATCTCCTCCATGGACTCAGAAAGGACTGTGAGAGGGTCATAGAGAATGCAGGCAACTGTGCAGAAGTAGGCCCCTTTTCTGTCCATGCTCCTTGTGCACATCTGTGTGTGTGCTGTAGGATGCTGGCTGGAGATGCCACAGGGAAGCACAGACTTTTTACACTTACTTTAGCAATGACTGCACTTGGGTAAATGAGTATCAGATGACTGATAGTCTTCTGTGCTGAAGGGAGGCAGTAAGCAGACTGTTAACAAAGCCTAAACGGTACTGGAAGGAGGAACTGGGCTAGAATTGGCAGCCTTCCTTTAGAAACCAGAGCCTCACTGGTGCAGCTGACCTAGTCTCCAGCCCAGCACGGAAGGCCTAGCCAAAACATGCCTAAACAATGGCTCCAGATCAGCTGTATCTACAAGCATCCTGCTGGTGAGAACAAGTCATCTCCTCCTGTGTACTGCTCCTTCACTAGACAGATGCTAAACATGATTCCAAACCACTGTTTTAACCTGCATAAGTCCCTTCACAGACCACACTGTATCTTGCCAGAACCTCATGTTAGATTGCATTTATTAACTCTGGTGGCGGTGAGAAATCCAAGGTTTTAAATGACTTGCATAACCCTCTCTTTTGAAATCTAATTGAAACCAGTTTTAAAACTTCCTTCTTATGACTAATTCCCTTCATTCAGGCACCTATGTGATTTAAAGAAGAAATCATAACAAGCTTTAATTTTCAAGGCTGTATTTACCCAAGGCAGCCCTTCCTTAGCAGATCACTTTTCTTCAAGATCTGCACATTTCAGAGTCTTCTTGCACAGCCAGAGGCAACTTTGCATATTGAAAGCTTGCAGCCTGTGGGTTTCAACCAGCAAAGTGCACACAGGCTCAAATAATCCCATGCCTCCATTTCTCACTTCAGCTGAAAAGGAGTCAACAAGATGCATCAGAGGGGAGAACACTGGTGTTGATTTGTATTCTAGAAATGAACAGATGCTAAAGATGAAAGTTATTTAAGCAGAGCTCTTGATTGTTCACTATTTGTAGCGCTGTCTACATTTTGTTCTCTGCAGGATTGCTGTAACATGAGCCTTTTGTTTGCCGAAGAGGCAGATAACTTGCACATCACACACCCTTACTTAAATTATTTCACATGGAAAATGAGTCAGTTCTAATGTTCTACGAAAACACACTCTCAGCTCTTACTCCTATCAGGGTGGCGTTAAGAGAGGTGAGGGGAGGCAAAGTAAATTCATAAAACCATCAAACTGCTGTTATTTACTTAGATAAAATCACCTGAAGCAGGCTGGGCACAGAGAGGAACAGACATTTTGCTTACGGATCAAACTTATGACATGAATTCTCACGTAAATCACTTTCTCAGCTTTGGAATAACTATTGAATTGAAATAACTAGATACTGAATTCACTGAATGAAATAAAAATCAACAAAATATCTCTGAATTTGGCAGACAACTGACAAATTTTGCTTGTTTCTCAAAAAACCTGGTTCCAGCCTCTTAGCCAATAAATTTCAGCAGGTCACAAAAGGAGGAAGCCTTAAGGTGCTTATATCAGGGGTAAGGGAGCTTAAGTTAGACTGAATATTTCATTATAGCTATACTGCATATTCATTTTAATCTTAGGTGTAAATAAGTTTTTCTACCTTACTTTTATGTATTTCTAATCCAGTTTGAATTAATGTTTCAATCTACACAATATATATTCAACAAAATACTTAAAGATGATGTTAAAACTCACAAACCAAGGCACTCCATCCTGTAACCAGTCTTTGCCAATCCTGAATTTGCAGTTAGCATTTAAGTCTTACAACCCCAGTCGAGAATCTAAAGTACACTCATCCTGCACTCCTCCTAGATAAGACTTGCTCCTGTATCAACACTGGCAGGATGCTTGTACAAAGACAAAGACAATAACATAATGGCTACTTCCATACCTCCTTGAGCTACCAGTTAAACAGCAGAGTGGTGATAAAGCAGTGCTGCTTTATCACACACCAGGCACTGAGAGCAGGATCAGGTTCACGTCAGACTTACATCCTGAAGAAAGCCATCAGGCTCTGCTCATCAGCATTATTCTTCCTTGGAGAAACAGGAAAAGATCCTTCAAGAGCCACACCACCCAAGAGCTAAAGTCTTCCTTTTCTTCCTCCTACAGCACAGCTACCTACTTTTGGGTGATGGCTGCTGCAGATACAGCATGCCCTCTTTCCTGCCTACCTTCTATCCTTGCCTTTACTGGCAGCAACAGAAAACACCTGGCTCACTATATCAGATAGCAGAAGCTCTCCCCATCACCCTGCAGCAGTTCCCATCTGCTTTGCCCCCTCTCCTCTCTTTTCACACCTCTCTACATGGCCCTGCTTCAGGGGGCTGGCTTAGCAGTCAGTAAATGCACAGGGGATGCAAGGGGGATACAGCTCCAGTATAGGAGGTTTCAGTGTCTAGAGAAGTCCTGCACAGAGAGGTGGAACCTCAAATGTAATCTTGGAGTGTGTTGGCTAGAAAACACAGAACAAACCCTGGATTGTGTACATCTGCATACACATCAGAATAACAGGAGGCAAAGGTGGTCAAAGAAGATAAGGGCTGTAGAAGCTTCCCATGCAAATGCAGGAGTGCCGGGGTACATGGCAAAGGCCAAGATGGGCATTGCACAGTGACGGCAAGACACTGCAGCATAGAAACCTGAACTGGTTTAATTGGATCCTTCTCCTTATAAAATAGTTATAAAAAGAAACGTGAGATTACAGGACCAGCTGAAACTGCTGTGCTAATAAAACACAGGAAACCATTGATCTCAGTAAGTCATTTACTAAATGCTTGCAGAGAACTGAGTCTGTAGGGCTAAAATACCTTATTATTTCTCATTAAATTTCTTTACAAGGAACAAGGTACATGTTTAAAGTTAAGCACAGCAATGGGAGAGAACCCATTCCCAAATTATTCTGCAGTGATCATGGGTTTGCTGTAAATCTGAAAGCAAAGACACCACAGCTTTTCCTGCATAAATGCAAGGCTGACCGTTTTAGAAAACACAACCTGTCGAAATAACTTAAGACACTACCACATCATCTCAAAAACCAAGGGTAATATAAGGAGCCCAGTGAAAAACACTCAGAAGTATATACAATTTATCTTCTTTTTTCACATGAATGACTGTGCAGCTGAGGTCCCTTTAAACTTAAGCATCAGCAACAGATTAACTCATAGCATAGAAAGCCAAAAAGCAGAACAAGAATACAAAAGGAGAGATGGAATTTACTTAACAAGGTCTACAATAGCTCCTGGCACATTTCTGCCTCAAGAAAAAATAGGAATATTGAAAAGACACTTACCATGGGATTCTGTAAACATGGGTGGATGCTCACACACCACTCGGCATCGCATATGGCTGCAAATATTCACTGTCTTCTGAGCTCGCACGCAAACACCCCAAGTTATAAGTTTATGCAAGCTTCTGCCAGACCCAGACATTCTCCTTTATTTCCACAGCTGCTGAAAAGCATTATTGCATCCATACTCTATCATGTCCAAATTTTCCTGGGTTTTGAGATGATCCACGCTTCCTATTTAAAGCTCAAGCTGGAACGGATGTTTAACTCATTTTCACAAGGAGTCTGGTTATACAGCTCCCTTTATGAAAGATTTAAATTGTTTGGCTAAGAAGCAGTGTCTTTTTACCCCAAGATGCTTCTTCCTCAGTTAAGTTGATAATATGAAACAAAACCAGGGAAAGGAACCAAAGTGTTTTGTAACTAACAGAGAAGAGGGGTTTGGTTTGTTTTCATACAGCTCAAACAAAAGAAATTTCATGACTTAAGTAAAAGGAGTGCAAAAGGGTTTGGAAAAGGAAGGTTTCCATTAAGCAGATCTGAACTGGTTCTGCAGTAATTTGAGCTCCGTATGAGCTCACTTTTTGCTGTGGTGCAGTCAGGAAAGAAGCAAAAACTTCACAGAACACAGGAGGGAGCTGATGACAGATGAGAGGGCAAGAGGCAATGCAGGGGCCATCTCTGAAATAATGACTAGCGCTGTATTACAGCTTGCCATGAGAGAGCCTTTTTAAAGCTGCAAACGTAAACAACACTTAAAAGGGAAGTTAACTTGAGTGGTAAACCAGGAAATTAAAAACATGGGCTGGAAAAAAATGATGGATTTCTCTGTGTTCCAACAGCTTCCTGGGAAGTCCTGGCTCTGAACTTTATGGTCAGAGAATCCCACTTCATGATCACCAGGACTCTCCATCTGTAGGGACTGGGATTTCAGGATGATGTTTTCTTTCTCCCACCCTTTGCTGGCTATCATGAGAGGCTGCCATCAGTTGTGGCAAACTCCCCTCTGGAAGCTGTAAGGCCACTCAGGATGGTCATTGTGCTGTGAGCCTCAACTGCTTCAGGGCTCTGGCAGAGACACCCTGGCTTAGGGAGGCATCCTCCACCTGCTTTTAAGTCAGTTCTGATTCACAGCAACATAAACATTTTGGTGGTGAAAAGCAGCAGCAGAATGCTTTCTTGCAACAACTGTGCCAACAACACTGACAGCATCTGCATTTACAGGAAACAGGCAACCAAGGAGCGGCCAGCTCAGTAGTGGGTTCACCCCTGCTGCCTGAAGCTCACCCTCTCTGCCAGCACCCATGCTGCACAAGGGCAACATGGTTCCTACAGTAGGTGATGCAGGTAAACCATTGGAGAGGGGCCCCACCATCAGCCCACAGGGAAATGATGGAGGGGAAAAGAATCACACAAACCTGCAGATGAAAGGTGTCCCAGCTCATATCCGGTGCCAGGGCTGCACTTGGAGTTCAGTGCTGATGCTGCCCCTAGGATCTGCTCCTGTGGGGTACCAGGGCAGACCGCTGGGCTCTGAAGGGACACAGTGACATGTGGTTTGCCTGACGGGGATCTGACAAGACCCCACTTCGTCTGAGGCAGCACAACAAATCTCCTTTCTGACAGCTTAATGTTTCACAGAATCAGCTCAGTGTTAAACCTCATTGGCTGAGCCTGAGGATTAGAGATAAAAAACAGGAGATTCGGGAACAAAAATAAAAGCAAGGTGGTCAGAATGGTTGTTTCCTTCCTTATTACTCAGCACCATAACTGTACCTAAAGGACAACCACTTGCAGGCAGCACTGATACTGGTTCAGTTCCTTCTAGACAGGCAGGCAGGCCACTACTGGTCTTCAGCATAAAAAGTGGAGAACTAACTAAAACCTTGCATAGGTTTTGGGTGAGGAGGTTCATTCCTCCAGCCATCAGCTGCCCAATACCTGCTCAGACAGTTTAAATCTGACTTACTAAGTTGAGCAGCATTTGCAGAAAGACCTCTCATCAACAGGAACTGGATTAATGGTATGAGAGGAAGCAAGGTACAGGCTTTGCTGAACAGGAGTTTTCCTGTCCAAGGAATTCTGCAAGTGGCATCCTGCATCTTGCAGTAAATTGAGGCAACACTAGACGGACCTCATAAGCAAAGTCAATGAGAGTCTTGCTGCAGGATCCATATTTTTTGTATATAGAAAGGTGATTTTAAATGGTTTGATGAATGCGACTCTTTAGGACACACAAATATAAGGAACCACAACCTGCATCACCAAGATTTCTTTGCACATACAGACTTGCCAGCCAATTCTTCTTCAGCTTCACTGCAGGATGGCGACACAAATGGAAACAGAAGTATTTCTGATAAGAGCAAATAATGCTTAGGAGAGTTGCTCAGATTTTTATTTATTACATGAGCAAGAGGCCAGACAGAGCATTTAGTTAATTAAAGTTTTATTGATAGTAGTAAGTGGTACATTTCTGATATCCTTTATTTTTCCCCTCCCCTGTAGAATGTGGTCCTTAGCCTTTCTAATGGGAAAGACCCTTGCCTAGACTGATAAGGGGAAATGCTGTATTAAAAAAGGCAAGTTCTGAATAAAAACCCCAAAGGCAGGAAGCAGGAAAAGAAATAATGAGATCCTGATACTCTGCAAGTTGGCCAAACGTATCAAACCTTGTTATATTTGTTTTTCATGAGTTACTCACCAGGCATGTTCATGCACTGGGAAACATACCAGATACAACATGCAGTTATTGGCCAACAGAGATAATACAGTTATAACACAAGCTCAGGTCTGTGGCAGCTTTCCTTAATAGGTATTTCCTATGTAAGCAAAGATTGGTCCTACATGATGTGACAGGCCACTGATAAAAAGAAATTGATTTATGATATGATCTTTGACTGTGGAAAAGAAACACACACACACACACACACACACACACACACACACACACCAAAAATCAGCCAACATATTTTCACTGCGGGCTTACCAGCGTGTCCAAGTGTCCACATACAGCCAGCTCTGATCTTTTTGTGATACAACCCATCAGTGTGCTGAATTCTGTGGTTAGTCTTCCAGCTCCAATGCCTGAAGCCAGTTTGCGAATACATAACAATTAGAAGGAACAAGAGTTTCTACCCTCATTTTCAAGACTTTGCTATGCGCATCTTGCTGGATTATGGGAATAACTCAGTTACAAAGCAATAAACTAACATTACACCTTTAGATTTATAACCAAACGAGGGGACTGAAACACAGAGGGACTTTTTCCCTGTCTTCAACTTTACAGAGTTCTGATGTTGCTCACTGGTCAGAAGTTAGACTGAATAAAAGCATATTTACTGTGATCCATCTCAACTACCCACCAAATGACAGTTAACTAGACCTAAAGGAAATCAGCATGGTTTGCTTGCACAACAGGCTTGCTAAAAAGATAGCTACCATGTTCTAAAGCATTCAGATGTGAAGTAGGAAGAATCTAGGATGCTGTTCTCATGCCCATATCTTAGTTAAATCAGTATGGCCCTAGCAAAACCAGACTGCAAGAGCTGGACTGCAAGAGCCACCACAGGGAGTTTCCTTGGTGGAAAGCTAAGCCACAAAAACATGTCAAGAGAGACTGTGTCACAATCAAGAAACAAACACAGGATGAGGTCAGGTATTTAAGTTAAATGACCTTAGATTTCATATATGGCGATTTAAATGTGCACTCATAGCCCTCCTCATAAGTTTTGTCTGTTTTTTAAAGGGTTTGAAGCACCCAAGATGTGAAGCTCCCTTAAATTTCATGTGAACTGGTGGCTGAATAATGAAAGACTCCAGCCTTATTCCACAGTGCTGCTACACCACAGTTACAAGGAACAGCCCTTGGAAGCACATTGAGAAAATAAAACCCAAACCAAACAAACAAAAACCCAAAACAAACTAAGAATTTGGATCAACAGGAAATGAATTGTCAGGAAAACAAAGCCAAGGTTTATGGAAGGCAAAATGAGAGGATCCCCACGCTGGCTACATCTGAACTGGATAACAACAGTGGTTTAGCTAGGCCGCATGGAAGAGCTCAAGCTTGTGATGTTGGTGTGAAAGGTTCATGCAAGCTTATCTCATGCACATCAGCAAGAACGTTTGCAGTTTCGGTTTGTAGCAGAAATACATATGGTACAAACAGATATACCAAATTTTGCTGTTGTTACCTCACATCTCATTTACTTTCCAGTCTAATATTACAGCATGACCCATTTTCTTCCACAACACAGAGATAAGGGCAAAATTTAAACAACATGATGATGAAAACATCAACTCCAATGTACTTTCCTACCTGCATTCTTTCTGAAAGTAGATGTCCCATAGAATAACCCTGGCTTCTGTGGCATATATAAGTAAAAAAAAAAAAAAAAAAAAAAAAAAAAAAAAAAAAAAAAAAAACCCCCCAAAAAAAAAAAAAAAAANGATAGGATAAGGAAAGATAAATTCAAAAGGTAAACATGAATGAGCATTTTCAGATAGTCTTTTTTGAAAAAAAAAAAAAAAAAAAAAAAAAAAAAAAAAAAAAACAAACAAACAAACAAAAAACCCCCTAAAGCCAAAACTATTCCAGTTTTATGTATGAAGACCTCTTCTATTAAGAAAAATACACCATCACAGTGATGAACATGATTAAAACTTTTGATTCGTGCAAGAATCACTTTCAGATAGTTTACGGACTTCCTGTAATAACTGACAGCTACAGTCTGAAGCATCTTTCACTTTAGAAAAAAGCAAAAAGAAAAAATCTTTAATGAATTGTCTTATACGAGATAATGCAACAAGGTCTAACCCCGCTGCAATGAGAATAAACCCAGTTTAATCCCAGGCCAGTTACTCAGATGAGGAAAAGCTGTCTCACTGAAAGTCTTTCCAGTTACTGTGTTCTTTGCTTTTACTTTTCTTGCTATTTTGCTCATGCTTAGAGGGGATCAGGCACAGACCCAGCTGCAGTCCATCATCATCATCATTTGGCTGTGGAAGATACATGCAT
Source organism: Agapornis roseicollis (assembly GCA_002631895.1). Taxonomy (NCBI): domain Eukaryota; kingdom Metazoa; phylum Chordata; class Aves; order Psittaciformes; family Psittacidae; genus Agapornis; species Agapornis roseicollis. The sequence goes on from NDXB01018054.1 coordinate 143,297, forward strand.
GCTTGTACTGAGCCACAGAGCTTTGCTCTGTGCTATGAAAAGCAACACATGGAGTCCAGAATGCAGCTGGGAGGACAGTAGATCTGGTGCCACCACGAGTTAAAGCTGCAGGACAGCTTGCTTTTCTTTAGTGCACACATATGTGTACACCTTGGCCAGAATTCAGCTGAGGGCCTCTACTTTCTGAAGTCAGGATTTCAGCTTCAAAACAGCTGGTTCTGGATAAAACGCGCTTTGCAAACACTACTCAGATGAAGGGGAGAGGAACTGCACTATTGAGCTTTCCACGAGAGACACAGAAAATACATACATCAGAAAAGAAACAATTCACAGTAGAGACTAAATTAAGGGAGTTGAGAGACAACAGAAAAATCTGACCACCTTACACTGACTAGTATGTGAATACATCCACTCCAGTGCCAATCCAACCTGTAAACTCCAAGCCCTAGATTCAATTACAAACCCCAGGCAAAGCTAAAGAAAGGCCTTTAAAAAGGCTCTTCTACTCTACTTCCATTAAGGACTCTGAAGTAATAACACTTGGATCTGGTCTAGGCTTTCCATGTCCCAAACTTCAACAATTGAAGCTTTTGAACTTCCATTCACCTGCTCTTCATTCAACAACTGGTTTACAGAAAGACATTTAAAATGTCTTAAAAAGCACCACAACTCACTGTAGTACCTTTTGATTCTCCAGAATGTACTATCTCATATTTACTTTAGGTTTTCCATTGGTCACATTCAAATGAATCACAAGCACCAGAGCAAACAAGGCAGTTAAGGAATCCACTTCAAACAACATCTAGTACAGAAAACTAGGAGAAGTTTGCTTTGCTTTCTAACTTAGTGTGTTTAAAGCTAAAATATTATCACTAAAAGTCTGATATTGCCTCAACTTGTACAGAAACACCATATAGATATATATAACCTCCCTATCTCTTAATTTTCATGGGTGACAGGAAGGCATTGACTGAAAATTGCAAATCTTTCCAAATGCATCTCTAGAAAAATGCAGGGGATGCATGGGAATCCCAAAGCCTGTTACAGACCACACTGTTATCCCAGAATGAACAGGTACTGGAGTGCTGTGGTAACCTGTGAGCACTATCACCCCTCCAGCAAGTGAGTGTTGTGCTTTAAGATACATCATCCTTTACATTAACAAAATAAAGGTCATGGCCCTTGTGATCCAGAGAGCTCACCAGATACAAAACAAGAAATGTTTATTCTAAACCTAGCCCAAATTGCAATGAAGGTTAATATTTGACCAGGTGAGGATGGTGAGGCACTTGAACAGGTTGCCCAGAGAGGTGGTAAATGCTCCATCCCTGGCAGTGTTCAAGTCCAGGTTGGACAAAACCTTGGGTGAGGCATCCCTGCCCATGAAACTGGATGATCTTAAGATCCTTTCTAAACCAAGCCATCCTGTGATTCTATGACAGAGGGAAAACAGCAATTTAATGAAGCCACAGTTAGTGACATCCCATAAGCCCGTGCCAATCACTTGTCTTTGAGTCAGCTGCATTTCCAGATTTAGTACAACTGCTCTGGGTGACTCACAGCAATAATCTATCTGGGAAATAAGCAAAGGAAATCTCCATCATGATTGTGTTGCAGCTTTTGAGATGAAGCCTAATTTGCTGTGTGCTCCTCATCTGAACTTTGATTATTGGAAAATCTAATTTGAATTCTAATTTGTCTTTAGGAATTTTGTCAGTAGCAACAAGGTTAATGGTAGTGCAAGACACACAAAACTGGCAAGCGAGGTAATGATCATGGTCTAACCAGATCCTGTTTTCAGCAAGAAGCAGCATTTTAGGCTACCTACTTGCCTAAAGTAGAAGATTTCTATAAAGGGAAGATGATTTCTATACTGGGGTCATGAGTTTATGCTTGAAGTATAAAGTTTATATTATCTCTTCATTAGGTTTCCATTTGCAATGTCCCCAGCTCAAAATCTAACCCTGCACTAATCAGTTGTAGCTGTAGTCAAGTCAATTCAGCCTTTGTTTCTCAATCTGTAAAAGGACAATAATAAATATTAATGTACTCGAAATAGACATTGGAAGAATTTGTTTATCCTGACAGTTTGTTTTTCAAGCACACAATATAAAATTTGAAGCAGGAATTACCTAGTTTAACCACATTCACTGGAATGATTGTAGGTCTTTGTAAATGGCTTGTTGAGATTTCATATCCTTTCATTCCTGAGGGACACTGCTTCCTACGGTACACTTCTAAAGCCTCCCATTTAGCAAGCATGATACCCTATGCTGAGTTTACAGCATCTTAACTATGGCAGTTTGAAAATACATATGAAAAAAGTACATTTATTACAGATACATTTAATTTTAAGAATCTTAATGGCTGTATTTTAGAGCGTTTTTTTCCAGTCCCTTTTCTGGGAAAAATAGCCAGTAGGAATTAGAACTCCTTATTTCATTGCTTTTACAGCAGCAAGCTACTTCTGATATTCTATGGTTTCTTGACTAGTATGTGTAATCTGCTGCTTTCTCAACCATAGAATTATAGAATAGTTACAGTTGGAAAGGACCTTAAGATTATCCAGTTCCAACCCCCTGGAAGGGACAGCAGGGACACGTCATACTAGACCATGTCACCCAAGAAATGCAATCTTTGCCTAATTTCACAGCGCTCTAAACATCTACATTTAGAAAGCAAATTAAGTACATCTGTGGCTATTTTAGCGGACAGTTAACCAGCTTTCTCTTAGAAAAAAATACCCCAAAACAAAGTGTGGCTCTGGAGATGAGATAAAATAAAGATGAATCTCAAGTCTCGTGAATCATCAACCAGGAAATGAGCTGGGGCTTCTTCAGCATTAAAGACAAACGAAAAGGAATAAACTAACATACCACTGGCTCTAAATTACATACTTAATTCTACTAGTCATGATGTTACTTGTAATAAAGATATTAAGATCTAATACTAAAACAGGAGGAAGAGGTTGAAATGACCCTTTAGAGCAGACATTTAACAAAGCACTACTTTATCAACACATGCCATGCCCAGTTTCATAGGACTCTTCATTAATTCAATTTCAGTCAACATTGGAAAGGACAAGCTCATTGAAAGCACACACTCTTCTGCCTTAATGTTAATTCTAAACTCTTGCCTTCCAGTGCACAGAACAGGCATTATAAATGCAGCCCTCCCTCTGTAACCTACCAGACAATGGCAAGCAAAAGATTTAAGCATTAAAACAAAGCCTTCCATCAATACAGAAAAACACAGGAGTATAGAACAGGTGACAGCATTGTGCTTCAGCAGCTATAGCCTCTTTTTCCCTGCCTAATTCTGAGGGACAAAATAAGAAAAGGAAAAAGAGGCTCTGGAAAAGTTTTACTGAAAGCAGATATTGGGATTCTTCAGCAATGAAGGATTTTGTATGGCAGACACCAAGACCTTCATTGGCAGAGCATTAGAAAACCTGGACATCCTTCTGGGTGCAAAGCTAAGTATATCACAGACTGAGCCAACCATAACCTCAGCCTTTTCCTAACAAATGCTGCCGGTAGTCATCCCATGCTAGCAACACCGTGACAGCAAGTTTCTGCAACTGATGTAACTTTTATTGTGACATCTTACAGCAGACAACTCGGGGGGGACACTTTGAAATGAAGAGTCAGAGATCAGTCTGGTCAATGATGCTGGTGTAGCTTTTAAAGGAACTGAGTGAAGAACTTCAAACAAGGGGAGAGTATTTAAACATATTTGCACATATTTGAAGGGCTGCTCAGCAACTCATCCCGCCAGGAAGAAGAAAATTTCCTTTGGCTCAAACTAAACTCCTTGCTCTTCAGAGATACTAAACTATAAAGTTCTTGCTCTATGCTCATATTAACATGTAAAGCAATTCAAGACCATCCATACTGACCCCATCCTTAAGTGCTCTGCTCATCTAGAGGTGCACTTCACCCATCTGACAGCATGAACTCCAACTCCCCTGAAGTCTTTTCAGCTTGTTTAGAAGCATCCAGCACAGGCATTGGCCTAGATTAAGAGTGCAGTTATGCACACATGAATGGTTTCGACCCACTTCTTGTCACATCGTCTTAACTACTCAGAGCTGTGAACTCTGTTTTATTACTAGCACCAGAACAAAAGCCTGTGTATGTACATGAGGTCTGACAAATGTCCATTCATTGTACAGGCAAGGAGTGAAAAGAATTGTTCTATTATTTCCCATCATCATCCTTCTCTCACCAGCCCACCAGAAGACCCACTGAATGCCATTGCTATTGAGATACCTTTGACAGGCAGTATTTGGCTCCCATTCAAAGCAGACACCACTGTGTGAGTTTGCTTAGCACCAGTGGGCACAAGCATGGAGAACCGAATGTCCTTCCAAGACAGACAAGAGAACTCTTAATATTCAAGTAAGCAAAAGCAGCTTAATGTAGGTTTTCCTCTAGACAATAACAAGCAGTTTCATGACTCAGTGTTGCCTCCCTTATTATACTGCAAAGCAGGGGGACTGCCTCAACCAAAGTCAAACATGAGGGCAGTTTCTCCTCCAAAGCATTTGTGGGTTTTGGCTATCCAGCTTACCGGAACGGTCAATAATTTGTGGATACAAGGATAAAAATAAGACCCATCTCACCACAACAAGCAGCAAGGTTGCTGTCCAGGACATTAAAGCACCCCTTACAGACAGAGCACGTTTCATGATTCATCACTGTAAAAATAGTTCTCTACAGGACTCTGATGCAGCTCATAAAGAGGGTCTGTAAGTGTAAGAAGTTAAGATTTGCAAGAGGACAGAAGAGAGGCTTTGCAGTTCATCCTGCAGGCACAAACACTGCCTGCAACTACAGTGTAAATGTGAAAATAAATTGATCTCATCCCACTGTTCCCGACTGTGCTGTTCCTCTCTTTGAAGAGTGGTGCATAATTTCACTAAAGGCAACCTTCTGGCTTCACATTGCCAGAGAAACTTTACAAGTGTAAGCAAGTCCAGGTTTGTTTCTAGAATAAAGTTAAATAAGGCAAAGGTTATTGCACTCATCATGAAACTAGGACCCTTGTTCCATCTAAAACAAGCTGATGATCTGCTGAAAACTCAATTAACTCCAAACCAGGCTTAGATCTATAGCAGAAAGTGAGCTGCACCAAGTCACCACAAAGCCTGCCCTTTCAGCTACAGACCTATCAGTTATAACAACTACTGATTTCAAATGTTCTTTTAAAACATGATACAGATCAACGGTCACAGCACTGCACATCACTGATCCTAAAATCTTTGTGCCTTATTCTTTCATAGGCACAACTTGGAAATGCTGCTCGAGTCTCACCTGTGAGTTTCTTACCCTTCACTGCACAACTTGCAGCACTGGCCTCAACACAGGAAGTAGGCTGCTGTTTTGAAACTGAAGTTACAACTGTGACAGATTTTGCAACTGTAACAGTCAACCACCAAACACAGTGCTGCAAGGAAAAACATTACTGCGAGCTTCAGTTTTCTCAGTGTGATAAAACACAAAGGTGGGAGGCATCCTCTGGAGTTTATGAGTTAGAAAGGGGAAGAAAAGACCACATCCTTCCTTTTCTTGCAGTGCTCCCTGCTCACATAATCCCTGTAACCCAGGGATTACAACTAGAGAGTTGCCACACACAGTCCTTAGCACCCACACCCTGAAGTAGAGGAGCAGCCAAGCAACAACAGCAACCCTGTGGGTGCGCTCATCAGACATGAGACCCAGAAGTACGAGCGTGGCCTCTCAGGGTGAGGATCGGCACTCGAATTATCTCATTCAGCTGCTGGGGTCACACAAAGGCAGTCCTAGTCCTGCCAGGACCCTCCTGGCTCTGCAAAACCTTCGCTTCCCATCTACTGGCACCTGCTTGTATGCAACTGTACAAGGGGCCAGATGAAGGACCTCCCAGAGATCCAGCCAGAAACCCATGTGTAAAACAGCACCCACTGTTTGAAGGCAGGTGTAGAAAGGAGAAGAAAAACATCCCTTCCTGTTTTTTCTCTCCTGTGTACGCTGAATGTCTTTTTAAGCACTTACCACAAAACCTTGCCATTTGGACCGTGCCTCTTCTACTCTGTGCAGGGAGAAATTCACCTATTTCAACACCAGCCACTACTTCAGGAAACACAAGTTCAAGTTCTTGCACCACCGGGTGGTCATGAATGACCCATTTACTTTCTGGTGGTTTTATTCCCCACCTGCAAAGGAAAAGGGTCTTCCCCACAGTGGGAAGATGCAACACCTTTCCACTTCTGCACCATGCTGAGAGGATTAGTATGAATGAAGCACACACAGACATAAACCTGACAAGAACATGCAAGATCACAGAATCATAGAATAGTTAGGATTGGAAAGGACCTTAAGATCATCTAGTTCTGACCTCCCTGCTGTAAGCAGGGACACCCCAAGATGTGGAAGGAGGAAATATCACTGAGAAATGCAATCCTGGACAGATAATTTAACTTCCTCCTAAAAACATTTCTCCTGTCAAATTTGCAGCTCTATGTTCAGGTTAGCAAGTGACCAACTCCCTTTCCACAGCTGAATCCTTCCACGGTCTGATGTTAAAATTAAACATCAAAACCCCAACTTATGTACTCTTTAAGTAAATACAGAGAGTTACAGGCTCTTTGCAACATCATGTTAAGCAGCAAACCACACTGCCACTGATACTCAAGAGCACATAAGGTCTGGCCAAACCAGAACAAACCTTAGACTAATCACTGAATTAAAGAAGCATTAAGCACATTTTTTCCCATTCAGACTTGCATGTGTCTTGCTCTTTGATACTTGCTTTTTCCAAAAGCATCAGAAGGGTATCAGCTGTCAGTTGTGTCTAACATGCTCTGTTGAGATGAAATGCAGATAGAGCCAAAGTTATACAGCACAAAGATGTCAGAGACAAAAATGTCTCAGCAGAAACGCTGCAAAGCTGAGCAGTGAAACATGCTCTCTTTAAAGTTACCACAGTGCCAGAACAGCCTTAGAGTTGGCCATGTGTATGAAACACTGATAACTGCCTAAAAAGTTAACAGTTTTATTCAAGAAAATCTTTGGGTTTGAAACTTTGATGGAGCCAAACTTCTGTTGAAGAAATTAAACAGTTCCATTCCTTTTCTCACAGTAAACAATAATATTTCCTCTTTTTTTCCCCATTTTTAATTCTGCTCCTATTTTCATGTGATTTTCCTGTCCTTACCAATGTTATGAAGGGAATTGTCAAAAAGAGCTGTTTCTCAGCATCCGGAGTAAAGCAAAATGTAAAAACCAAATCATTCCCCATCCCCAGCCCAGCGACTGCCTCTCTCAAGCCTGGCTGTTCCACAGCATGACTGTCAGACAAGACAATCTGCCACTTCAGCAAATGCACTGACCAGAGCCACCACATCAGTCAGCTTGTAAAGAAGCATGTGCAAGAAAGATCTCCCAACTGCAGCTGCCACACAGCTCCTCACTTACCTAGCTGTTGTGCAGGAATGGTGTAGAGTTCAGTCCAGCAAGCCTTGAAACCTTTAAATGCTCAAGGGTGAGCTGGAGTTCAGAGAAACTTCTTAATTTTGAAGAGAGAAAAAAGGGGCTAAGACTGAATAAAAAAAAAAAGAAAGAAGAGAGTAAATTAAGGGGTGTGAGATCTGAAGCAGAAAGGAAAAAGGAAGTGGCGAAGTATATAGGACCTGATGAGATGACTCTCCCACCTCTACCTCCTCCTTTTGGGAAGCATCTGCATACCATTTTAGTTAACAACACTTTAATGCTGGAGGAAAAGTAGCAGCATTACTCTTGAGCATTTTGGACTCTGAAAAACAGAAGCGACACTTCACCTGCCAGAATGATCCCTGGCAAAACTCCACAGACATCAGTGAAACTACACCAAGCATGAAATTGGCCCACAGTTGCTTTAAGACAATAAAGGCTTTGTTTTAGGAGATATAGGGATTTTGTGGCTCTTTTTAATAAAGCCCAGCAAACAATTGTTTATTGTCCCTGAGCAAATATCACTGACAATAAGCAACCAGCTATCACATAGTACGTACTCTCTGTCCATATATTGCTAGAAAAACAACCATCAGTAAAGTAAGAGATTCCCAGTGTTCTGTTCACAACACAGGGAGGTTAAAGACAGTTTAAAAGCCTCTCAAATTACCTACAAGATCCCCAAGCAATTATTGCCATTTTTTAACAATGTTCTTCCATTCTCCTACATGTGAGCCAAGCCAAAGTTAAATATCCTCACTGGTGCCACAGGACTTAGTGCACACACATATACATACCACAACACAAAACAGCAACGCTGCCAGTGTGTTATTCAACAGTACTCCCACCACAAGCTGCACACAGCTCACACAGAAGCATCCTCTCCTCGTTTTGCTGCATTTTTGTTTGACTAAGCAGAATTCTCAACAAAACCCAGAAAGTTCACATGTTCCTGCCTTGCTCTTGAGTTTGCTACAAACATGCCCTGAATTTAACAGGACCAGACTCTGCTCTGATGCCAGCCACGGCCATGCTCTGCATTCGCACAGTATTGATACATGCCAGAACTCATTAAGCTATGAAAAGAAATCCAATGGAAGAAGCAAACTACAGATCTCCTGCACTGCATCCCTTCCCCTTGTGAACCCCCTAAATACGTTTATCCTTGCAGTTACCCTGGCCAGACGCAATGCTTTCCAACCCAAAACACAGGAAAACCTGGACATTTGAACTGCCTGAAGGGAAACTCTGACAGACCCGCACTGGGAAGGATGGAAGCACAGGGGGACAGCGCAAGTGCTCACCACACTCCCAGTGTTTGCAGCTTCTAAAGATTTGTAAGGCAACATCCACTGTCTACATCAGAAGTTCGGCTGCTCTGAACCTTCATTCTACAAGGCAGGACGTATAGGAGACAGAATATATCTATTCCTTATTTTCTTTTCCACCTTTTCTTCCCTTCCAAAACCACACGCCCCGGCTCCAACCCCAAAAGTCACCAGAGGATCTGTAAGTTTCCCCTCCGGGAAGCAGAAAGGCCCCGCCAGCTCCTCAGCCCCAGCCAACCGGGGGAGAAGCGGGCTTCGGTGGGCCCCCGGCCGGCGGGACCGGCAACATCCTCGGTGCCCTGCACCCTCCCGGGCTCCCTCCTACTTTGCTCCCCCTTCGTTATTGCTCTTACAAAGCCACTATCAACTCGCAGGGTTTCTCTTCACGAATGAAGGCGCAGAGCCGGGGCTCTCCCGCCGGACCTCCACAGCCCGGGGGTACCGCCGCGTCCTGCCTCGCAGCACCGCACAGCGTGAGGAGGAGAATACGGCGAGGGGACACCGCCACCACCCGGACCCTCACCGGGAGCCGCCTTCCCTCCCCACTCCGCCAGCGCAGCGCCTTTGTGTGAAGAGACACAAAACCTACCTCTGAGGGGTGGCTCTCCCTTGGGGGGACGAGGGCAGGGGGGACCCCGAGGCGAGGGCAGGGGAAGAATGAACCGGCGCTGCCCGCTCGGTCACTGACTGAATGTCCGCCAGCGCGGCCCCGCCACACGCGCGGAGCCGGCCCGGCCTCGCCTGGGGGGAGCGGCGGGGCGGGCAGGGGCGGTCCCGCCGCTGAGTCACCGCCGACCGCCTCCTTTGTTGTCAGGCGTGGAGAGATCCGGGCTCGGTGTGAGGGGGGACGTGTGGAGACCATAGAAGCATAGAACGGTTTGAGCTGGAAAGGACCATAAGATCCTCCAGTTCCAACCCCCTGCCACAGGGAGGGACACCTCACACTAGAGCAGGTTGCTCCAAGCCCCTGTGTCCAACCTGGCCTTGAACACTGCCAGGGATGGGGCAGCCACAGTTTCTCTGGGCACCCTGTGCCAGTGCCTCAGCACCCTCACAGGGAAGAGATTCTTCTTTATATTTAATCTAAACTTCTTGTTTCAGTTTGAACCCATCACCCCTTGTCCTGCCGCTACAGTCCCTGATGAAGAGTCCCTCTCCAGCTTCCTTGTAGCCCCCTTCAGACCCTGGAAGCTGCCGTGAACTGGGGTGCCCACAGGTGCTTCTCAAATGCTGCTGGCCCCACTCACCTGTAAGAGCCACCTCCCTCTTCATGGAACAGGAATCCCCCAGCTGTGCCTTCATTTAACCTTCCCCGAGTGGTTTCCTGTCCCTTTCTGTGGTCTGGAGCCCTCTCCCTGTGGATATTTCCATCAGTCAACCTGTAGGAATTCAGGTTCCCACTCTACAAGTGAACCCATCCAAGTAAAAGGACAAGAAATCACAGCCAGACAGCCAAAACATGTCTCAATGTTCCCCAGAATCTGTTTGTAGTGAGTACTACAGAATGGAGACATGATGGAGAGCCTGGGACCCAACATGACGTGCACAGGCTTTGGGAATGAACCCAAAGGAAAGAAAGACATTTGGGGATGAAGTATGTATTTATATATTAGTGTACATGCTTGGATTGAATTGATTTACCTGGTCTAGTGGAAGGTGTCCCTGCCCATGGCAGGCGGGTTGGAACTGCATGGTCTTAAGGTCCTTTCTAACCCAAACCATTCTCTTATTTCTTCTGTATATTTATCACTAGGATTATATTGTTATTCTTCAGAGCAGATGACTCAAATCACAGCAAAATGACAGCAGCAACTTGAGTCATCCCAGGGATGGAAAGCTGCAGACTGATTTAAGCTCAGTAACTTGAGCAGCTGAGTATCCAGCATCACTTGAGCTGCAGAGACAGATCCTTCCCTTCCCAAAACCCGCAACCCCAAGAAGCCCCTGCAGGATGGATATTGGGTGCTCAGCAGGTGGTGCTGTTTCCACCAAATCCGTCCTAAATAACCCCCTGCCCCAGCATGGTAAGGGGGTAGAGTGGGTCGGGAGCAATATGTTTTCTGTGACCATGTTATTTGGTCACAACTGCATTTTACTCATGACAAGGGCTGAAATCTGGAGAGCTGTTATGTGCTAAAAGACTTCTCAGGTCTTTGTGTGCAGCTGTTCTTTCATTAGGGAGAAAAAAGGGGAAACCTAAGAAACGGATGAAATCCAGAGCATGGGTGGCCACTGTCAGTTCTGGTTTGAGTCTTGCCAAACACCATCATCAATCAGAGCTCTCTGTGAACAAATGAAATGTTATAAAATGTGGAATGTTCCTCAAAAAGTCACTTGCGGTATACCAAGGTGGACATCCATTTGTGTTGTCCATGTTCACAGTGTCAGCACTGGTTATGGACAGCCTCATTCCCCAGGTGCCAACACAGGAGTGTTGTGAGATACAGTTGTTCTGTATTGTGGAGCCCATGGATACTGTATGGAACAAAACCTCATAAAAATTGATTTTTTCTCTATTAAATGCAGTAAAATGATGTGCTTAGGTGAGTGAGAGAGTATCAGCATTGAATGGTTCCCTGCTCTGCGAGCAACGCTCCATCTGAAGCAGGGGAGGGAGGAATGATATATGACCAGGGAACTGCACACAGCAAAGCAAAAAAAATGAGCTGTAAGGCCAGCTGGAGTGCTGGATTTCCCTATCTTTTGCATTCTTGACCTTACAACCTCTCCATATCATTTCTGTATGTAACCATTAACCATTTGTATTCTAAAGATGCTTTGTAGTCCTGATCATGTTTTTATCTCTTCCCTCTTAGGCACTGCACAGGTGGTTGTCCCTGCTCTGCAATCTGACACATCACACCAGTGTTTCCCAACCTTTTCTCAGCTCAGACAGCTATTTTGCTGTGATATGTCCCATCTCCCCACCAGATCCTGCACATCCACACCTTTAATGGAATTTAACACTTCACTGAAGCTACCAAAAATCTCTGGGTGTCTTGCCACAGCTTGTCAAAGGAGTACGGGCATTTTTCATGGTGATAGCTGCTTTGTTCCAGTGTTACATTTAGTTTGAACGTGTGGTTATGTGGTTGGTCTTACCAGATGCAGATATAGCAAAGTCCCTCCCATAAATACTATTAACTTGTACTCCATGAAATGACTGTGAATCTGTGCAGCCTGTAAGCTACCGTGGCTGTATACAGACTTGAAAACTATTGCTGGACACATGCAACGAAGAAAAAGGTTTGCAAGAGGCAGAAAGCTGAAAGGACTGACCAAGAACACATCTGAGGACCAGCAATGGCTGAGGCCAACCTGCTTGTTACCACAGTGTCTGAATTCCTCACTCAGTGCCTCATACAAGACAGTGCTTAAATGATAGGTCTGAGTCAAACATCTCACAAGTAATTTAAGGGATAGCTTGTCTCATCAGGTTGCCTGGTTTTGGTGCAGGGGCTCCCACAATTCCCTCACTGGGAAGACAATCAGTCCAGCACAGCTCTAGCCCAAAGTTAAGGAACCCAGTTGATCACTGTCTCATATGAGGTGTGATGGGGAGACAGTACTGTCTCCCATCTGTGAGCCACTCAGGTTCCTGATACTCCCATTCCTTCTTTAAGGCACATCGTATGCGCCTTATTCCTCCTAACCACGTGAAAATTACAGTGTTTGGTTCATGTGATAAAGGAATTTGGTCACAACTGCATTTTACTCATGACAAGACTTCTTCCTCCAGCGCTCTGGGTACTAAAACTCCAGAAAGCACTCAAGAAGGATGCAGGAATCTTTCTAGATGAAAAGTACTATATAAAATTAAAACATTACCTTTTTATGTTAAATGAAAAGCACTGTATTGGAATCCAAAATATGAATCAACTGGCTGCACTTTAGAACAACTCTCAGGCAGAATGATGCACCAGAAACACTTAACAAGACAAAACCCTTTTTTATTTACATTATAGCCAAAACCATATAGTCATTCTATTGTATAAGTGTCATGGGACATATGTAGTACATACTTCGGCATTTTGGTGTCTTATGAATCAAGTATTATGTATTTTAATTGCAGGTTGGTGTTTTTAATTCTTTTCAGTCAAACTATAGAGTTAAAAGCAAAATCATCCTTTAATTACTTGAGTTGTCCTCTTTGTGGGGTAGCGAATTGCATTTTACTCCACCATACTTGGCCTTTGAGTCTTACCATAATATAACTTTAAATAATAATAATAATAGTAACAATTTGACTGAGGCAGAAACAAAGTGGAGTACAGAGTCAGCTGCTGTGGGATTCCCCTTGCTTAATTTCAGCTGCTTGAAAGCAGACATCTCCTCTAAGCAGGTCATGCAGGCTGGGGAGAGGGAGGTATCTCCAGAGGGATCATGCCTCCTACCTGAGGTGTCTGGATTAGAACTGGATTTATTGCTTCTGGAAGTGCTTCTGTTGGTTATACGAGGCAGCAGCCTGACAAGCTTCAGCTAGATGCCTTCCTCAGAAATTCTTTAGCTGTGTGTAATTCCTCTACCCAAAGTGGCAAAATGCTGCCCAGTTACCAATAAAGGAGAGATGAGTGCTGCCTGTATTTTTATCCCATATAACATGGAGAAGCACTGACTTACCTCATAGCAGAATGCGGTTCTCTTTATTCCCATGTAGCCACTTCAAATGGTTTTGGGCTTGTTTTCTAGATCTTTAATTTAATCAAAATAAATCAACTGGAATGCAGATTGTTATGAAGGTTTTTCCATACCATCTTTCTGCCAAAACATCAATTAAGTATCTGGAGAAACATCTGCTGTGCACGTAGATGTATAAATATATATAGGAGCTGAACAATATGACTTGTGAGTTTACAGGGTTTTCTTTACAAAAGGGCACAAAAGGGATTTCCTCCAAGTTTTCCTGTGCATTAATAATGAAGATCAGGATGCCACCTTTGTTTCCTCTGCTTCTGAGCATACAGTGAAAGGAAATGGTTCTGGATCAAATCACAAACAGCAGTGTTAAATACAGACTACACTCCACTCTGGCACTCATAAGTTTAATTATCCAGTGTGATGCATCTTTATGGAAGAAGGAGACAGATAAATCCCACATGTTAATAGCTGGCTCCCTGTGGCTGACCTTTGGCTCAAATATTCCATATTGTGATTAATGTTGCACAGTTGGATCCAAAACATGCTTATTCCCCAAGGTGCAGGAAAACTAAGGGCTTTAACTTACCTTCAAAAGCAGAATTTCATTTGATCACTATTTTGGAGACTGATATTTATCCCTGCCTGTAGGCTGGCCTCTGAAGATCTGTTATCTGCTCCCTGAGTTAGGACTCTTAAGACCCAGCTTCTCATATCCCCTCCACTACTGTCTTGCTGGGCAACCTGAAGTAAGGAATTTTGCCTCAGTTTCTGATCTAGTAGAACAGCAAAAATACCTGTGCCCTACTGATGCAGTTTGAAATTTGCAGATAGAAGACACTAACCAATGTTCACCTTCAGACAAAATTGGATATTGACCTCTATAATCTAGAGGTCTCACAAGATTAGGTCAGAAAATCATAGCTGCTGTGCTTAGATCATGGTTCTCTGGTCATCTTTTGCCTCTAAACTTTCTTTTCTTATGTAACATAGATTCCATTTTCCTTCTTATGTCATTGCAGTACTCTTACATCATTTTAATAATATAAGCTGTATCACTGGGCCTGCCATAGATAAGCAGATATCAGGATTTCTGAGCCTATTTTTCAGTTTGACCCTGAAGGACATAGGATCTGTGGACATGATATGCATCCCACATATTACAAACACACAGTGCATAGTCTTCCATGGCACTTTTCTGGGGAAATAAGATCCTTGAACGTATGGTAATACATGGGCTCAGAGTTGTAATGCAGAACATTTGAAGAGACTCAAACATGTCACTGGCATCACTGTAAGGTTAAAGCCTTGAGGTGCTGCAATTAATAATACCTGAACTCCTCCCTGTTTGGCTTCTCTAGGTCTGACTCAGAAAGCCTCATCCATAGCTAATTAAAGCCACTGATAAAATTGCCACTGCCCTCAAGTGAGTTTAGACTGAACCTTCATTTCTGCCTTCCTCCTAGATGAGATGAAGCAGCAAAGCCTGATGAAGGCTTGGAAACTGTTCCTACTCCTGTGGAGATCACAAGGAATTTTGCTTGTACTGGGCTTATGAAGACATGCCCAGCTGTCTTCCCAGGGATGCCACTAAAAAGTCTATAAAAATACAGCTGTAATAGCTGGAGACACAGAAAAACGTGAGACAGGGGATCTCAAGAGGTCTGTCCCTACCTCCAACCAGGACACATCTGGAGTGTTGCACAGACTGGGCAAATTTTTCCATTTCCAAGCTGCTTTATTTACCAAAGATGACAGGCTGTTAGCCTTACAGCATCTGGAGCAGACAATCTCATATCGTTTCCCACCAAAGCAAATAATCAAGTGTTCTTTCTGCCATGAAAGTCAGACAGATGTTCTCTGTGCTCTGAACCATGAAGCACATGCAAATTGCAAGTAGTGCTTTTTCTGCTTTTTGTGTAGTCATGATTGCACTCCAAGACTTTCCTTGGGACACTTACACACTTGGAGAGGAATATGAGCATTGTATCAGAGAATCATAGACTCAGTTAAGCTGGAAAAAACCTTTAAAATCATCAAGTTCAACCATTAACCCAGCACTGTCAACTCCACCGTTAAACCATGTTCCTGAGCACCACATCTCCATGTCTTTCTGTTTCCATGCCAAGTGCAAGGTCCTACACCTGGGTCGGAGCAATCCCAGGCACAGCTACAGGTTGGGCAGAGAAGAGATTCAGAGCAGCCCTGCAGAGAAGGACTTGGGGGTGGTGGTCAATGAGAACATGAACATGAGCCAACTGCAGTGTGCACTTGCAGCCCAGAAAGCCAACTGTATCCTGGGCTGCATCAAAAGGAGCATGACCAGCAAGTCAAGGGAGGTGATCCTGCCCCTCTACTCTGCTCTCGTGAGACTTCACCTGGAGTATTGTGTGCAGTTCTGGTGTCCTCAACATAAAAAGGACATGGAGCTGTTGGAACAAGTCCAGAGGAGGGCCACGAGGATGATCAGGGGACTGGAGCATCTCCCATATGAAGACAGGCTGAGAGAGTTGGGGCTGTTCAGCCTGGGGAAGAGAAGGCTGTGTGGAGACCTCATAGCAGCCTTCCAGTATCCGAAGGGGGTCTATAGAGATGCTGGGGATGGGCTCTCCATTAGGGACTGTAGTGATAGGACAAGGGGTAATGGGTTAAAACTAAAACAGGAGAGGTTCAGGTTGGAGATAAGGAGGAAGTTCTTTACTGTGAGGGTGCTGAGGCACTGGCACAGGTGACCCAAGGAAGCTGTGAATGCTCCATCCCTGGTGGTGTTCAAGGCCAGGTTGGACACCTTTGGTGACATGGTTTAGTGTGAGGTGTCCCTGCTTATGGCAGTGGGGTTGGAACCTGATGATCTTCAGGTCCTTTGCATCATTGACTGTTCTACGATTCCTATGATTCTTTGATTCTTCCAAATGCCTCCAGGGATGGTGACTCCACCACTGCCCTGAGCAGCCTGTTCCAGTGCTTGACAACCCTTTTGGTGAACTAGATGCTCTACAGCATCTTCCATCACAGGATCTCAAAGTCCAGGTCAAACCTAAAAACTGTAAGAAATAAATAATCTCTTGAACCTTCTGTGCAAGATCTGCAGAATTGGTGGATACATCCATAAGCACACCTAACTAGTTATGAATGTGCCCAAGTCCTCTCCCATGGGCAGATTAGATGTGCTTATTGTACTGTAGTAATGGCTGAGCACCTAGAAATACTCAATATTAGCCAAGTTCCTCTGGTTTTCCATAAATTCCTAGAAAAACAGATAGATCACAGGATGGCTGAAAACTTAGAGATGTGGTAGGTCTGACAGAGACATCCAAATTAATACAGTGGATTAATAACAATTCTGGGAACAGGAGTCAGAGCTTCTGGTTCTCCCTATCCCAGTAACAGGTAAATTGCACACTGGAGTGCATATCCACCCCACAACAGGTTCAGATATGTGATCTGTGTGTGACACCTGTGGCTAGTTCAGGCACGTCTTAGTCACACGTGAAAATCTGCCTGTGTTATCTCTGACCCTGCCTGCTATTTGGACTTCTGGGGTCATTCTTCCTGGGGAAGTTGTGCTAAAATAAGTTCAAAGTCTCTCTGATTCTTAGTGAGTCATTCATCACGGGGGTGCTTGTCTTGGTCTTCTAGACACATGGGGAAAACTGTGGGAAGAAACTGAAGAGACAAAGCAAATGAGTTAGCATCCCAGGGGAAAGTAGAGCCATAGCCTGCACTTCCAACTGTGACTTCAAAGTTGGGTGGCAGTGTATTTTGTATGATCAAGACAGAAAATGTGGGAACACTGTATCAGAGCCTTCAACAGCAGGTAGGGAAGAATAGACCCACTTCAGCTTAGTCAGTTTGTGGTCTCATCTGAGTCTCTAGTTACCAATTCTAATACCAAAGCATAAAGACAGCAACACAAGCAATTAACAGAAATAGGTTTTCAACCTTTTTTTCCTGGTTTCCCACTTGAAATAAATCATTATTCTGTCCCTAACTCTTCACTTTTATTGTCTAAGCCCTGTGGCTTAGGAACCAGCTGGCATTCCTCATAAAGAAATCAGCAGGTTGATTGACACTGTGGCTACCCTGAAGTCCTCTGAGGCTTTCTTATTGACTGACCATATCTTAGATAAGGTTGCCAGTAAATTATAGCTCTGCTTAAGAGCATCTGCCTCAGGGCTGCTCTCTCCTCATTATAAAACCTGATCTAATCCGGCATGTCTCTTCAATTATGGGAGAGTACAATTCAAGAAGTGGCTTCCCCAGTGAATGTGAAATGAGATAAACTACTCCTAAGGAGGGTAAATATGAATACTCAAGACTGAAGATGAGACTAACCCTTCTGATTTCCATATGGTTTCCAATGGAATATCACCTATCCTGCTAATGTTGACTGTTATTTCATCACAAAAATCAGTTAAAAAGGTCTACCTGTCATTAAGTATTCCTACTTGCAGGAGCCATGTGTGTGACAATTCAGATGATAACCCTAGGAAAGGGACTGGATAAGTCACTTGCTTTAAACTCCCTGCTGAAAGCTTTGGGAGATTCTTCAGCTCCATGCTAAGATACAAGAAAGACATTTAATTTATGAGATCAATGAATGTCAGAGAGCAAATGGAAAAGGAACAAGCTTATCTTAACATTTTTGCACACTAGACAGATAAATTATGTCCTGGATTGCAGGATGAGTTCAGCACATCACTGCTGATAGAGATGAGTTAGTCTAGTTTATAGTTCCGTGAATGAAAATATCTCATGTTCTGGGAGCATCCTACCATACTGTTAGGGCTCCTGTTGGATCAGTACTTGCTCGAAGTTCCAACAACTGAGACAACTGCCATCACTGTTTCAGGCTTTCCACACACATCACAGCACCAATGCCCAACTTCACAGGTCCTGCCTGAGCTCTAAACTTTCTTGAACCTCACCTTTGGTGAGCACCCTTTCACTGGAGAAAATTATGTCTTTATACAAATCTTGTATATATACATGTATATGTGTATATAAATCTTGTATATATATATACATATATACAAGATTTGTATAGATATTGCTTGAGCACTAGTAGATAGAGGACTTCTCCTTACAGCTTTTCATTTCATCTGGATAAATATTAAAAACCAGAATGATTTATTTTAGTCAGGGGCAAATGTGCATTTAGCAACTAAATTAATGGAATGTGTGAACCCATGCCAAGATTATATGGTAGTTTGTCTCTATGTAGCATTACTCTAATTGTGTATTAAACCCCCAGGTTGGGTTCATTTCTGTCTAAGGGGAATTTATTACTCACAAGTTCCAAATACAGAGTGCCTTTTGACATGTGAATTTTTACTGTGAGGGTGGTGAGGCGCTGGCACAGTTTGTCCAAAGAATTGGTAAATGCTCCATCCATGGAGGTGTTCAAGGCCAGGTTGGACAGAGTTTTGGCCAACATGGTCTAGTGTGAGGTGTCCCTGCCCATGGCAGGGGGGCTGGAACTGGATGATCTTAAGGTCCTTTCCAAACCCATTCTGTCATTATATGTTTCCATGTCTGGTAGGAAATGATCAAGCTGACTCCTTGCTGCTATCATCTATGTGTGCTGTTTGTTAGAACATTAATCTGTGCCAAAGAGGACAAGGCAGACTGTGATGTCAGTCAACAGAAGGACGAGCATTCATCTGAGGACATAGTGGGACTACCCACAGGTCATCCTTCCTTATCCTCAACCTACACTGCCATCCCAAGGAAGCACTGTCTGTCTTGTGGGCAGTACTCATAGTATCCTCTCAGAAACTTCCGTCCTGCAGCACTTGCTCCTGGTCAGTTATAGTATAAAGACACAAAAAGACTGTAAGAGTAGCTGCAGTGTTCAGATTACACTAGCCCCGTCAAGACCCATCTCCAGCACTGAACAAAAGAAGATGTCCAGGTACTACTACAAGAAAAGGGCAAACATACATGATGCCCCCATCACAATCTCCAGCCACCTGCAGCTTCCTGAGCTGGGTGTAAGTTTCTACTAATTTCTATAGATAACTCTCATCCTTTTCCCTGGACAGCTTCCCCTTAAATTCATGCAAGATTTTGGTAGCATCTTTTGCCAAGAAATTGCAAAGCTCAATAGTGTTCTCATGAGAGAGGATACTGCGCTACCACTGGTTAGAAATTAATCACTGTCACTTAGTACAACTTTTCTGATAGGAAACATGATGCTACAATCAATGGAGGCAAATTTCTACAGGCTTCTCTGGTGTTGGATCTCAGCAATATGGTCTAACCCAAGCCCCCTCAATATCACGAAGATATTCCTAATTCTAGTTAGGCCCACAATTCCTGGCTACCAGAAAAAAATATTCCAAATTAAAACTTAGTCAAAGTGAGGTTTAGCCTCTCCTAAGTAGCCAGCCTTTAATGCAGTTCTGGCTTTGTAACACTGCTTTGGTTTCTAGCAGAATTCATCAAAACATTGATTTCACTTCAAAAAAACCCTACAAAGTGTTTCTTCAGGACAGATAAAAAGATGAATGGTGAGCGGGGCTGCCCCACTACAAACAATTATGGAAACAAATAGGTCCATTAAAGAGCCGTGCTCTCATTTACATGGCTACAGCACTCCTTTTATCAAAGGATTTAAATCCCGATGATGTCCTTGTAATTCCCTCAAATTTATACCATTTGTATTCTGGTTTTGATTCAGCTATTTTCTACTGTGCTTTTAACTACGGCAGAGGTACCCTGTACATACAGTATACTTCACTGAAGAGAACTCCCTTATTTATGTACTTCTAACTTCAATATTTCCCTGAACTAGACGTGCCACCATGACCCATATAGCCAATATGTCTTGCATTTGCATTCTTTTATAATGCAAGTCAGTTGTGGAGTTACGTGCAAATAGACCTCAGGGGGCCCTGGCCTCCCAGCTGTATTAAATAAATCCCCTATGCACAAAAGAGGAAGAAAAGGAAGCAGAAAGCTTCCTGATAGCTTTTCCTGGAAGCACAGAAGTGAAATAATTCACTTCAGTGTCCTGTGGAAATAAGGGTAGTTAGAAAACATCAGTAACGAACCTTTACAAAAACACAGTCCTAGCAGTGAAATAGTAAATATCTTGCCTGTAGAGAGGAATGGAGTTTTCCCAGTGCATTCACTCACCGTCACCCCTCTGCCAAAAACACTTAATCTTTACTCAGGCTAAATGCCCTTGTACTGTTGAAATCATAAAGGGAAAGTGCACCATTTAGATGGACATAGTTACAGGGTAGGTTTTATAGTTTATATAAACTCCTTTGCTCTGTTTTACTGAGTTGCAAATGTATGTCTTTATTGGAACTTATACAGT
This sequence comes from Agapornis roseicollis, assembly GCA_002631895.1. Lineage (NCBI taxonomy): Eukaryota > Metazoa > Chordata > Aves > Psittaciformes > Psittacidae > Agapornis > Agapornis roseicollis. The sequence goes on from NDXB01018054.1 coordinate 164,059, forward strand.
ACTCAAGCTGACTTTGATCTGATAGAAGGCACTATGTGTAGACATAATTTCTTGTTTTCTTGCAAAATATTTAAATGAAAACTTGAAAACGATTTTGGTTTATTTTAAAATCAAACATTTTTTTAGGGTTTGTTCATGAATGAACCAAAACCCACATGACTTCCCTTAACTTTTGACAAATATTTCCATTTAGACTAAAACCACATTTTTGTGGGGAAAAAACCCCTCTTTTGGAGCTACAAGTTCTTCTAGAAAAACTGATGTTAGATTTATGGTGACCCTGTATTGTGGGTGATTCTCAGTTTGTTCCTCCTTGTGGGCATCTTTTGGGGCCTTCCTATACATTTAAGACTTGGCCAAGTAGTACATCCATTGCCTTGAACACCAAGCCCTCCTCTGTGTGGATCTCATTGTCTCTATTCCTGCATTTAACAGCAGTGGAAGGATATTTCATTTGTCTCCTATGGTGACTGATGTTTTTCCTTATGTCCTTTTCCAGAAAGAGACTGAAAAGAATGGAAAATCAATGGGGGCTTTTTGTTTGTTTATGTGTGTATTACAGGATGGATTTTGGAGGGGAAAGCTCAGTAGTGCTTAGTCATGGCACTTCAGTTTTGCGCACTGATTTCATTGTTCTGGTTTCACAGAATCCAGAGTCAAGACACACATTTTGTTAGTAATGATGAAGTGAATGGAAAAAGGCTGGCAAAAGTTTGGCGCATGGCACATTTCATTTCACAGATCTAGGGATCAGAGGGAGCAAGCTGAGTCTTACCATGTGTCACCAGCTCTCCTAGGACCTGCCTTGTCTTGCATACAAACATGATTTTACCAGTCTGAGCACTGAATCTGAACCCCTGTTTGCACATGACATTGTATGTCAGATGAGCTTAGTTCTGCAAAATCCGAAGTGGGAATAACTGGAACATAATTAAAAATCCCTGACTGGGAAGTGTTAGATAAATGTTTCTGGTTTTGGTTTCAATCCATCTCCTTTGTTAATCTTATTATTCAATGACTGCTAAGAGCCATCCCGTGCTCATTTGGACTAAATACATAACCCAATTAAACCAATCCTGAGCTATTTAGACCTACAAAAGCAGACTGAATTTCAGTGCTTCCTACATCTTAGGTCATCTAGACATCCAGAGCAAGCATACCTCTACCATCAGTTTATCTCCTCACATCCCAGCCATCATTAATAAATTGTACATATGGGATAGGAGGTTGTCATGTTTCATATATGATGCAACAGTTCCAGCCAATTTCCTTAGTAAGCCAGCACCTAAAGCAACTACTGGATACTGAAATCCCCCAGTACGGCTTCATGTCTGATGGCAGGATACAGGACTTGGGTCTGCAAATCCACTTGGGTCCCTGGGATCATAGGAATGTGCTGAAGCAATGGCAAGAAAGGACAGAGGAAAGGGGTGGAGCTGGAAGTATTCAGTCCATCAGCACAACAGCTTTCCTAGCAGAGCTGGAGCTTTACCAAAGGACTGATGGCTCTCTCCTGCTGTAGGAAATAAACTCCTAACTAAATAGTTCACAGTGGAAGGAAACAAGGAGAAACAAGTAGATTGAAACAATGAAATGCTTTTCTCATCAACTGTACTTAAACCCAGCTGCAAGTTGATCTGTGTGTTAGGAACAGGCAAGCAAGGTCTTTCCAAAGCATTCTTACAAGTTTGTGATTAAAAACAAGGAATGCTCGAGAAATTAAAGTGAGAATTTAACTAAAACAAGGGCAATAAACTCATGGCAAACATATAGCTCAGCAAATAACTCCAAGAATGTAACTTCTTCCATGGATTTTATACCATTTAAGTTCACAGACTGTTCATGAACAGATTGTAAAATTGAAACAAGCAAACAAACAAGAAAACATTTATTCATTTTTTGGGGTAATTAATATACAATATTACGAGTTAGAGATAGTTCTTGGTCTACATCAGCCAGGATGGTGTGATTGTCATAATTTGTGCAGTGTTACTTTATCACACAAGTCAGACGGCTCTGTAGGGCTTAAAACCAGCATAATTTGTCTCAGTGGTGAATGGAAAGCTTTGATGTCTCAAAGACAGTAGAGAACCCATGGAACTGGAGAAGGTACAGAGAAAGACAACTGAAGTCAAGGGGATGGAGCAGCTGCCTTAAAAGGAGAGATGAGAAAGTCTGGGACTCTTCAGTTGGAGAAAAGGTAGATGAGAAATGATATTACTGAGGTCTACCATCTCCCAGAGGTGGTGGGTAAGGTCAAAGGACAAAGTTATTCACTCATCCCTCAACGCTATAACCAGGGCAGCACCCCAACAGCACCAGCTGCTTCTTGGGGAGATCCCCAAACTGATGCACTGCTGCCAAGGAAGCTTTGTCTGGGGACACAACTGAAGGGAAGGCAAGATAAAATAGAGGTCAAGGCCAGAAAGTGGTGGAGAAAGCTGTGCAAGTAGACGACTGATCAAAGCATTCAGGCATCTTTGTGTCCTTAATCCATTTGGTGTGGGGATAACTAACCAGTAAACAAAATGAGTCCTAGTTGTATAAATTCCCACAGTTGTGTAACGATATGCAACTGACACCATCATAGATTTGTCCACATTATTTTGGTTTGAGCCATTCAGGTCAGATCCCACATACTTGCTCATGTCCTTGGACTAGTACATGGATTCCTTGTTAGTCATGCAGGAGCTGGGCTTCCCAACATCAGAAATGCTAAGAATAGTGGTAGAATAAGTATTATTCTACTCTCTCATTAGTACAATGAAAGAAAGTCAAAGAAACTCAAAAGGCCTGTAAATCTGATTTAACTGATGCATGCACAAAGGCTTCGCTATAGAACATTCTTGTGCCCGTCACTTTGGTCAGGAGCAAAAATGTCTGCAAGCAAAAGGAGTTCATTAATCAGCATGCAGCCATCTAAACCGCGTTTTATCTTCTCAGTTTGCTTTCCTGCTTTCCTGACACAGCTTGAAATTCCTCACAGCACTGATGAAGGCAGTTGTTTTCCTCACATATGGCTTCTCCCTTTGCCCTTTCCCACTCTGAATATATATTTGAACCTGACAGACACAGATCCCCAAAACTTAACTTTTTTAGTTCCTTATATTATCTTTTTCTCCTTTTACACCTGCAAATGTCTGTGGGTGTGATTTTCTGTCACCAGTTACACAGGAGTACAATTTATTCCTCTCAGAGGGCTTATAAAACTGCAGGCACTGCTTCTTTTATACCCAGTGCTGGAAAACAAAATGCACCTGCAATTATGTACCCGTGGGTGCAAATTATAAGGATAATGCTTAGACAAGATCGGGACTTTTCCACTGAGGTGGCTTTTTTGCTAGGATACAAAGGGAATAAAACTGGTCCACCTGAGCTGAGGGGGTTTTGTGGAATGTTTCACATCGGTTTCAACAATGACAGCATTTCAGGGAAAACCCGTTCAACTTGATAACCACCTTGTCCCACCTCGTCCCACCTCAGCATAGCAAGAACTCAGAATGTAGAGCATTTACTTAAGATAAGGGTGCCAAAGTCTAATCTTGCTTTGCCTAATTCAGATTGAGTAATTGATTCTGGTGTCTCACATCTCCAGTGCATGCCCTGCCTGTGAGGCTACCAATGACCCTTCTCAATGTCATTGGCTGAAGTTGTCTCACTTAAACTATTGACTCAGCTCTGGGAAGCCTGTCTGACTGCCTCAGCATTCACAGGACTTGTTAAGTCCGAGGATCACAGATGGGTTTTCATTAAACAGTGTTAAACCCCAGCCTTTCTAACAAGCTATGAATGACTGAGGTTCCAGATGATCATATCCCTCCAAATATTGGCTTGGGGCTTTGAAGGGTTCACACTAAGCAAAGAAGCTCCCAATAGTCTCTACAGCTTGTGCTAAAACCATATTATCTTTAGGCAAAGCCCAGAAACCTGACTTCAGAACAAACCCTTTAGACTGAAAATGGTATAAAACCTTTTGAACTCTGAACACATTATGTATCACTCCATGCATACCATCTTAAGGCAGAGCAAAAGATAGCTTTGCTGGCATTGGTTTCTTATAATGTCTGTTAATAACTATAAATAACCTTGAAATTCAAGCAGGGTTAGTCCAGATGGGTCTAGGTACTCATACAGGAGTATGCTGTGGGCTGTATCTGCTTCCTTTTTTCTAGTAAGAGGATACATGCATGGATCTTTCTCCATGTGTGGAAACAGTGCACATATTTTACAACTCTTTTCCATCTTCTTAGAGGACTGCAGTCACATGAGAAGAAACCAGCCTCCAACAATTAGCTCTGGCCAGCTGTAGCTGAAGGAAATCTGGTAGCAAAGCCCTAGGAAGAGATACTCTGGGGTCCTGCTTCCCTTTCCATGTTGCAGCACAGCCAAGGTGTGAAGATGAGGCCAAGGAAAGGGAGTGAGACATGTCTCTCACAAAGCATTGCTGGTGCAGGTCCTCCATCATGGATATCCTCCCTTAGATTCAAGAGTGCTACTCCACAGGAGGAATTATCCCCACTGAAGCTGCAGACTGGTCATAGAATCATAGAATAGGTCCTGGCTTATTTGTAAATATGGTGGTAAAAAACTGTGGTGAAAAGAATGAGGAGTTTGGGAGGACTTCTTTTATGGTAACAGCCTCTTACTTCTAAAGAACTAATCTGAACAGGATGAATCTTCACTTGGCCACTGCTGAGTCCTCTGAGCTTCGTTGCTCAGTGACAGACTATATTTCTCCTCCAGCCTTGGTGATAAAGAACAGCACTAAATTGAAGCTCTGTCTCATCCTGCTTCATTAGAACATAATGAGGCAAAATTACAGGGTTTGCTGGCACAGCTCAGCAATTCAACACTGTGATCATCCTCAAAGCCAGCAAAGAAAGAGGGCTACCAGCCTATTCTGCAGTGCCTGGTGCTGGCTTAGGTTTCATGCAGAAGATCCATGAAGGCTTTTCTAAGGGGTCTGCCATCGTGATAGTATCTGGCACACTAAAATAAATCAGAAAGAGCCCAAAAAGGACCAGGGGAAAACAGGGCAGATGTAGCAGCTGAAAGACACTGGAGCTGAGCTGGCTCCAGCATTGCCATTCCTAAGGGCTGGAAGCAGCGTTAATGGGCCCCATGTGCTACAGGAATGCAAAGCTCTGCGTGGGCCGGGAGATTTATGCTCTTGACATTGGGGGGACTTCCTGACTAAGAGTTAATTGCTTTGGACTGTGAGTGTCTCTGCTCTGAATTACTGCAACTTTATTGAACAGCAAACCTAAGGGAGCAGCAAAGCCAAAGGCAGGCAGCCATCCTGTGTAAGATGCCACTGGTTTAACCTCACATTTCTGAGGATGTAGAACATGCAGTACTTTTGTTTAATGGAGCTCATGTTTAGTTGTCATTTAACTGTCATGAAAAGATGAGACTGCTCTCATTATGGTTGTTTTCTAGTTTATGTCTTCAAGAATGGCCAATAGTGAAGGTACATGGAAGAACACAGGAGCAGTGCAATGCTATAGTGCTTTGCCAGTCCTCAACAAGCTGTGGCATGTGTTGAGCCACAGATGGTCTCTTTGTGTTTTAGTAACCTTAAGTAATTTCAGTGATATTTATGAATTTGTCCATTAATGAACTCATGTAAACTGCTGGCAGCCCAAACATCCCACAGCTCAAACAAATGTTGTGTGAAGAACTGTCTCCTTTCATTTGTTTCATACTTGCAATTTGCCAATCACTACAGTTTCTACATGGTATTTAGGTTGTTGTGTGGGTTGTAGTGTTGTTTAATTGGCAGAAAGGTATACTTGAGACCAACAGAGTAATATACTTGAGACCAGGCTCAAGAGACTAGAGACTAGAGATCCAACTGTTCCATTTTTGTTCACCTCTGACTGCTGACCATCAAACCTGAAGTTGAGCTCCACATGGGGAAAGAATCAAAGTGTTTGAAGGATCTGCTTGAGCTGAGATCATCTGAAGATACAGACATTCAGTTATAAGCTCACTGGTCCAAGAACTTTGCTTTGATCTGTGTAACCTATTGAGCTCAACAAAGTTCTGGATGCGCAAACAGTGAGAGGAAACGAAAGCAGGTAGAGGCACATACTGCAAAAGGAGAGAAAACCTGCTCAGTGGGAGGGAAAATGAGTGGCTCTGAAAAGATCTGGAGGAGGCACATGCACAGGGGTACAGTAATAGATGGAAATACCAATGGGATGGAGAGAAAAGCAAAAAGAAACAACGTTCAGTGGTTTAGTTCTGTGCTCAGTCTGAAATGGTTTGGTTCGAATGTGTACATGGAATAAAGAAAATCACAGACCACAAGAATGACAAAAGCTGAGGAGAACAAGGCCCCTTTTGTCAGGACCCCACCCTGTGCCACCACATGGTTAACAGAACCTTTATTCCCCAGGCCCTTATTAATGCAGAGTTGTCAGGCTCCACTGGGAACCTTGAATACTTCTAAATCATCCCTGCAGTTCCCTGAGCATCAAAACAAGACAGAAATACACTCAGTTAACTTATTTAGGAAAGCCTTCTCTCCTTTCCTGTACTGCTCACATTGCTGTGTATTGCTGACATCATTTAAAGTATTATTGGCAAATAATATTGCTTTGTGCATTGTAAACAGAAACCAGGCAGCCAATGCAATTAAATGTTGATAGAAAGGCACAAATTCCTGAGCAGAACAGCCTGTGTGTCTGGCAGGAAATAGAAAGCTTTGTTAAGTTTGCCCGTGACCTAATTGGATCTTGGATTTATTTTTATGATTCTTTATAGATGTGGTATTATATGTCTGCAAAATGTAACAGCTTCTTGAAAACAAAACCAAACCCACCAATATAAGATGTTTCCATGTCTCCATGTTAAGGAGAACCTTGAATGTACAGAAGTCAATTATGGAAGCCCTACTGAATGCTTTTGGGTCAAGATCAGCAGGGTCATCTCCAAGGGGTATCTTACAATAAGCATCTGTTACCAACCTTCAGAACAAGACTACAAGGCCAATGAAACAATATTTGGGTCACTTAAGCAAGCTTCAGGTCAACAGGACCTGGTTCTATGGGTGACTTCAACTGTCCAGACATTTGTTGGAAGAACAATTCAACAACTCACATGAAGTTCCTGGAATGTGTAGAGGACCACTTTCTCATACAAATGTTAGGTGTGCCAACCAGGAATGAGGCATTGCTGGACTTTTTTACTCACAGGGCAAGAAAACCTGTTTTGTAATACCTCAGTTATGGCCTTGGCTGCAGTTAGTACAATAGTGTTGAGTTTGGGATCCTGCTGAGCATGCTGAAAGTAAGACTTCAGAGGGCAAACTTCAGCTTGCTCAGAGCTCCATTGAGAGGGATTCTGTTGGAAACTTCCATGGAGAGTAAAGCAGCTAACAAGTGCCAGAATCCCCTTTAAAGCTAAGGGAAGCAGGTGAAGCAAGAAACCATCCTGGCTTGACTGCAACCTTCTGAGTCTGCTCAAAACCAAAAGAGAAGAGTACCAGAGATGGAAATGTGATAGAACAATTGTTGAGAACCACAAGGGCATTGTCAGGGCTTGCAGGAGTGCAGTTATGTGAATGGAAGTGAAATTGTCCAGAGATATCAGAAACTACAAGAAAATGTTCTTCAGGTAGATAAACAGCAAGCAGAAACAGAAGGAACATACTGTCCCACTGTTAAACATGAAAGGTGAATCAGTCACCAACGGTGCTGACAAGGCAGAGATTCTCACCACTTTCTTCACCTCTGTCTTTACAGGCACTGTTGGGATCCAGGCCTTGGGAACAAAAGCACAGGTTGATGTAGACACAGATTCACTGTCAGTGGATGAAGAGTTGGTATGTGAACTATTACAGCAGCTTGACCCCTATGAATTGATGGCCCTTGACAATATCCACTTGAGGGCATTAAGAGAGCTGCCTGACATTGCTGTGAAGCTGCTGTCCATAACTTTTGAGAAGTCGTGAAGACTGAGTAACATCCCAGAAGGCAAATGTCACCCACATCTTGAAGAAGGGCTGAAAGGAGGATCCAGGAGATTATAAACCCATAAATCTCACCCCAGCCCCTGGGAAGATTATGAAGCAAATCCTCCTGGGGGTTATCATGCGTCAGATCAAGCACATGATTGGGAAAAGCCATGATCTGGATTCACCAGAGGCAAATCATGCTTTACAAACCTGATCACCCTCTACAACAAAGTAACCTGGGTGGTTGATGTGGGGTGAGTGGTGAACATCATCTACCTGGATTTCTTCAAGGCTTTCAATACAGTTTCCCACAGCCTCCTCCTAGATAAACTGATTCATCACAGTCTAGACAAATGGTCTGTGTGGTGCATGGGGAACTGGCTGACCAGCAGCACCCAGGGGGTGGTGGTGAACATCTCCTTTTCCAACTGGCAGCAAGTCACTAGTGGGGTCCCCCAGAGACTGATGTTGTGCCCATTGCTGTTCAATGCCTTTATAAGTCATCTGGATGGTGGGATCAAATGTACCCTATATCAAATGGTATAAACTGACTGGGGAAGTGGACTCTTTGGAAGGAAGAACCACCCTGTAGGATGACCTGGATAGGCTGGAAGAGTGGGGTAACAAGAGACTTATGGAGTTCAACAAAGCCAAGTGTAAGATCTTCCACCTGAGTAAACACAATCCAGTACAGGCTGAGATCTACTTGGCTGGGGAACAGCTCTGTGGAATGGGGCCTGGGGGTCTTGACACAAGCTCAGTGTGAATGAACAGTGTGAAGCTGTGGCAAAGAAATCCAACAGGATTCTGGGTCACATCAACAAGGGCATCACCAACAGAGATAAAGAAGTCATTGTCTCACTCTGCTCAGCATGTGTCAGGCCACACCTGGGATACTGTGTTCAATTTTGGTTCCTGCTATCCCCACACTGGGGACAGGCCAGAGAGGGTCCAGAGAAGGGCAACAAAGATGATCCAGGGACTAGGAAGCTGTGCAAGGAAAGGCTGAGAGAGGAGGCGTTGTTCAGACTGAAGAAAAGAAGGGTCAGGGCAGACCTTATCACCATGTTCAGGTACATAAAGAGTGGCTACAAAGAAGACAGAAACCCTGTTTTGACAAGAACTCACATGGAAGAGGTGAGGGGTGATGGGAATACGTTACTCCTTGGGGAGATTCTGATGGGAGTCAAGCAGAAAATTTTTCACAATGAGAACAATCATCCATTGGAATAATCTTCCCAGGGAAGTGGTGTATTTCCCAACATTGGATACTTTTAAGATTCATCTGGACAGGGTGCTGGGACATATTGTCTAGACCATGGTTTTGCCAAGAAAGGTTGCACCAGATGATCCTTGAGGCCTCTTTCGACATGCTGTTATATGATTCTATGACATTCCAATTCCTTAAACTACCTAAAACATCAACTATACTGGCAATCTAAGATACCCTACAGGGAGCTAGTTGGGAATCACACCCATCTTTCAGGATTTTCACTTGTCATCAGGTTCTGTACTACTTGGGCATCTTCCACATAAAATATTAAGCAGATGTAAAAGTCCTCAGTGAACTTCTCAGAATCTTCAGCTAATTTTTGTATACATTAATTTGATATACATTAATATGATTAATTTTATGGATTTTTTCAGTTTTGCTTCCAGCAGTAACTTTCACAAGAACATCGTGGACATTTTTGGTGACAATTAGAGCAAAGAACATCAAGTTTCCAACAGCATCTATCATTTTCTGCTGGGGTAGCAAAGCCTTTTAGAAGATTAAGATTAATCTTTCCTCCTTCCTGGCTCCTAAAGATAGCATCCAGACTCTTCCCTAACTGCACTGCAAGTTCATTTCACAGCTAAGAGCTCTCTGTTATCAATGATCTGTTCATACTCCTCCCTCACTTCTTCCTCAGCTTGCTTCCTCGTTGTTGTTTTAGAGAAAGATTCAGCCAACCTGACAGTTTCGTATCAGTACTCAACATCATTGAGTTGCAAGAATCCAGTCTGGTGACTGCTAACTGGTTGTTTCTTCTACAGGCATTTCTGGAGCTTTCTGTAAACCCAAAGAATCGAAAAACGTTGGGCTAGAATCAAATCATTTTCATTTTGCATTGCAAATCTTGAAACATTCTCATTTTTTCCATGAGATTTCCATCAGAAAATACTTGGAAGACATATTTCCTCCTAAACCACATTTTGTTTATGGAGAAGCCCAGCTTTTCTCTCCAGTTCTGCTGGAAAAGCAGGAGGAACCAATGTCAGCTTTGCTTTGCTGGAAAAAGCTATTGCAGACTCTGCTAGTGGATGGAGGGCTATGTGTATGCCCAAAGCACAAGGAGAGGTATGTAGAGATCTCAGCTTTTCTTTAACTTAACATGAACCTGCCCTGATTTGAAAGCCAAATGGCTGAGAATTCCAAAACTCCTTGTGTCTTTTAAGCCAAGTGCTCCTATTTTCCCACTTTGTGTGGAAAAGGAAGAGACATTGAGTGCAGACACCCATCACGGGTGAAGCATTGAGGCACAGGTATTACAAATCAAGGACTGAATCATACTTAGGGTTCAGTCAAAGGGGATCTGATGCAGACCCAGGGACCTGGAGCTTATTTCATGCTCATGGTCGGGGTCAGGGTACATGATTCTACATGTACGGCAAACCTCCCCTGATTCTTATTATGTGGATGTGGACATGAATGAGCTGAGACTGACGAAACACTGAATGTACAAGACAGCTTTAGAAGTATTTTCATTACAACCCTTTGCTTTAAGAGTGTACCTATGATCTACAGTAATTCATGCTGCAGATTTGTAGTCAGAGTATTGCACAGACAGTGTGATACTGCAAATGGGAGTTTAATAATTGCTGATTACTTTAGAAACATTGTCTTGTAAAAAAGACATAGGAATAAGTGATAATCATGGCTGAAGGATTATTGCTGTTGATTTAAAAGCTTGCTGGGACAGATCTGAAATCCCAAAGCCAGAGCATTTGTTATAGCAAATAAAACCATGAAGAAGAACAGACTGGTGGAGTCCTTGTTCAAACAACTGGCAGGCAAGGAACAATAAATCATGAGCAAAACATTTCCTAAACTTTCCCTTTAAATAAATTAGGTGCTTGTAAAATAGCCTGGGAGAACATGTTGATACAGAACTGCTAGCGAGGTAATGAGCCAAATCCAGCTCTGCATTTCGGCTGAGCTGCACAGGGGATGAATTTGGCTCTGTCTCCCTATAAACATGAATCAAGCTGTTTGCATTTTGTCATTACACTATCCCCGACCCAAGAGGATACATTTCCTTGGCAACAACAATTAAGAGCCTGACAAAAACACCACGCATTATCTGCATCATTTTTTTCTTCCTTAACTAAAGTTGTCTTTTCCCACCCCTATCCCTCCCCTGGTTAGGAAGATTAAGGGGCCCGTCCAGTTTCCTGCAATATCAGAGATAACATTTCCACTGGTTTTGATTGCTGCAGCAGAGGTTTCTTCATTTTGTAATTACTTATTGGATTGACAGGCTGAGCCAGGCAGCATTCCCTGCTCCACTGGCTCTGGTGTTTGCATTTTGGTTTATAAAACTTCTCTTGTCCGTGGTGAATGCAAAGAGACAAGGAAGGTGACTGCACCAGTGCTGTGCTGGAGCCCTCTGGTTTTCCAGGTGTTTGGGGGAGATGAAAGCAATTAATGGGGAATTTCTTTGGGAAATTCACCAGAAGTAAGATCTACACAGGTATTTTGGGATCACACACATATATATTTAACCAAGAGACACACAAGATGTGTCAGGGTTTTCCTCCAGTCAGTTTTGGCCAAATGGATCCTGTCTATGTCAAAGTGACTCCCTCGGCTGCGCAAAAGAGCTGGCCTAGGTTTTGAGTCCTGCTCCCATAGATATTCCCTTAAATATGAGATACTCATGTATCTTATAGGCATTCCAAGAAGGAATGTGAGATTTTGTAGATGTCTCTGACTGAATTTGCCATTGGGAAAATGAGATGACCACACTTTTCCTTTTACTAGATAGTGGGAACTTCAGGATCATCTCCCAGATTGTGTCTGTACTGCAGAGCTTGGATCCTGGTTAACCCTTTAGAAGCAGCTGTAACTTTCACCATCTTCTAACATGATGAACACAGAAAGCAAATGTATTCTCCTCATGGTTTTATTCTCTATAAAATATTTTGCTGAATGCAAACCCTCTCACAAACCCTTATCAGACTTCTCTTCCTGATCTGACACAAACCAAGACTGAATCATCACACTTTTTCCCAACTAGGTTACACATCAGGATAAGAGGAACAGCATGTGCATCAGTTATAACATATAAGATACTACTTGCTGAGCAGCACCCAACCTCTGCTCGGAGCTGTGCAGAATGCATCCCTGTCCTTAAGGAATTTTGTATGCAAAAAAGCTTAGTCCTGTCAAACTTCATTTTCAGAGGAGACCTCATGGACTGTTTCAGGCTTCATGTGCTCAGGTTTTAGGCAATCACTGCATCTGTAAGCAGTGAATTTATTCCCTTGTAGTGAGCTGAGCTGTTGACAATGCAGCTCACTGTAATGAACACTCACCTCTGTTGGAGATAAAACCTGCTTTTGCTCACTTGAGATGGCCGAACCTAACTTGTAGCCTTTTAGCTGTCATTGCAAGGAGCCAGGAGGCAAGTAACATGACATGCAGTCAATGCTACAAGAGAACAGTATTTCCATTGCCTGCATCTGAAAACCCCACCAGGGCACCCTGTGGAGCTTTTACCTGATTGATGGCAAGAAAAATAGCAAGAGACCAAAACAAAATCTGCTTTCCTCCTGCCTTGCTTGTCTGCACAGTGACACGATAACCCCCCTATCAGGAGCAGCAGCCCTTTTCCGTTCGCACAGCTAAGCAGTCACTACCATCACATCCAAAAAGAGCCTGAATTTGCTTTTTGCTGGTTTTGAGCGATAGGCTGAGGGGGAGGTGGACTTTCCACATCTGTTTCCTCCATTCACCTCCCGTTTGCTGCTGCGGGGCAGGAAACGCATTGCTCCATGCACCAGCCCCTGACCCCTCTGGGACCCAGCCTGCAAGTGGGGCTGGAAGTCCTTCACACTTCATCTGGTGGAGCTTTGAAAACATGGATTGTTATTAAACCCAGCCCAACGCGATGCATCAGGGCAGGAGTCTGAATAAGACTGTGCTTGCTTGGGTGTAGTAAAGGGAAAAGAAAAAGAAGTCAGTGAAGGGAGTAAAATGGAAGCGTGGCTTCATCCAGAGTATTCCAATATCTGTGCATGTTAGTGTGAGGAGTCAGCTCTGTCGTGGCTGTCCTTTCACACTGCGCTACAGATCAGTGCTGCTGCGAGTTCCCTTAGTGCCTGCCTCTCTCTGCTTCCTAAATCTCCTCCAGGATGTCCTCTCTGCAGGATGAGCCATGTTTGAATCATTCCTGCTATGGACAGGTCACTAAAGGTCTGTTGCCTGGGTTAAATGACTCCAACACCCAGTCATAGAATCATAGAATAGTTAGGGTTGGAATGGACCTTAAGATCATACAGTTCCAAACCCCCTGCCATAGGCAGGGACACCTCACACTAAACCATGGCACCCAAGGCTCTGTCCAACCTGGCTTTGAACTCTGCCAGGGATGGAGCATTCACAACCTCCCTGGGCAACCCATTCCAGTGCCTCATCACCCTCACAGTAAAGTAATTCTTCCTTATATATAACCTGAACTTCCTCTGTTTTAGTTTGCAAGCCCAGCCCCAAGGCAGGATAAGCTCCTTTCCACCCATGGCTCCCATGAATTTTCCCTTCAGCCTTTATATGCTTTGGGGTGCCACCAGTACTCCCCAGCATGACCTGCCAAGAAACTCTCCCAATTGCTCTAGCACTTCCTCCTTCACACAGCTTGTATCTTGCGAGTGTGTTTGCCATAGCAAGGATGTGTCTCTTTTCCTAAAGCTTCAAAGCACAGAAAAACATGTTCTTCCCCACCCATCCCCTGCTGGCAAAGAATGCTTATGAGCAATGAAAGATAAACACTTGTCACTCAAAACCTCTTTTCCCAGTAACCTCCAGTCATCTGGCCCCTGTCTCTTACTGCAGAGCCAGAGAAGTTCCCATCCTGATTTCATCCAGGTTGTTTTCACACTTTCCAAAACCTGAAACTTGCATGCTGACAAGCCCTTGGGGCTGACTAAAAATAGCCTGAGTTAAGCAAAAACACCAGGCATGTCTCTGCAGTGCAACAGCCTGCCCCAGAACCTCACACAGTACCTTGGCTAATTTGGCGGAGGTTGAAGCATCACTTCAGAGGTCAGCTCTTCAGCTTGGGTCCCCCAGAACAACTCACAGGGGCCCTACAGAAGGATGGTTCCTCTTATCAGCAAGAAATAGGAGGCAAAAGGGGAAAGAGGTTGAAATCTTAAGAGGTTTACAGCTCCTACAGCAGGAAATGAGAAGGCAATGCTGAATTGCATGGATGAAGAATGCAATGGCTTCCTCTGGAAGGCAGGCAGAGCATGCAGAGAGAACATTGAGGTCTTTCTGGCAGTGTTGTGCCCTTCTGTAGATGGTGAAGTGTGCACAGATGCTGCTTCTGGGTAGCAAAGGAGAGCAGAAGAGCAGGAGATGCAAAGTCATAGCAGAGCAGGGATGCAGCATGTTGCCCTGGGATGCCAGTCTCACTCTCTTTAACACAGGTCACTTCATAAGCAGAAATCAGTACAAGGCAGTGCTGTTCATCACACCCTGTGAAGGATGTGCTTTTCTCTTCACCTCACCCCAACCTTTTACTCCCCAACATTTTCCTGAACGAGACAGTGATCTGAATACTCAGCAGAGTACAAATGAATCCCTGGCATGCACAGGATTGCAGGGCTTAGTGTGGGATGTTCACTATAGCTGCAAGATTATGTACAATTAGACTGTCTAGACCACATTCAGAGGGGATGTGGATGAGGTGGGGATTACCAGCTGGGAAATCAGATATCCAGTGGGAGGGTGGGGAGTGGGGCTAGGGCGGGAGAGGAAGCCAAGTGGAAATACAAGAAAGCACCATATAAATTTCCACTGGGATAGATTCATTGTACACCCTCAGCTTCCTTGCATTAGCCATGTGTTCCTACTGCAACATCTGAGCCCTTTGCAGTCGTTCATGTCTTTCTTCCTTCACATCCCTGACAGCAAGGAAAGGGATATTGCCTTCTATTAACAGTGAGCCAGTAAGGCATGAACTAGGTGGTGATATTCAGGTATAACTCCCATTTGCCTTCTGTGTGTGCCCTGTGTTTTAGAGTCACCAAGCTTAGATGTCTCTTGGACAAAAAAAAAAGCATGTGGCCCTCTACATGTGTTCTGTCCTCTGGGTTCATACAGAGAGTCTATGGCCCTCTTTATGTTCAGTTCAGACCAAGAACTGAACCCAGGTGCCCATGCTGTTCTTCTAATCCTTGGACCATGCCCCCACCCATAGCCCTTCCTTTCCAATGGCCTGAGATGTTCACATTATTACCAGGTGTAGGAATAGTCCTAAGGACATCAGTAATACATAGTCATGATCTATTTGACATGTCAGAGTGAGTACTTCTGACAATGAGAACTGAATGATGTCCTATTTGGTTCCTCTTGATATTCCCTGCAGGCAATTGAGTCCAAATCTACCCCTGCACCAGTGCTAAGTCTCAAAGATGCATGAGGGAGATGACTCAGGCTCAGGACTGGGTTTTGTGGGACAAATCACAGCAGCACTGAACGTTATTGTTCTTACTTGCATCCTTAGGTTTAATACCCTAAAGCTACTCAGGATGACATGAGCTCTTCTCTTCCATCCCCCGGAGTATTCTTCAGGGAAGTAGGTGTAGATGTGTTTTGTGGACACTTTGCATGGTCTCTCCTAAAACATGGTGGCCATCCTTGTTGGATCACTCCTGTTCTTGTTCCTTTACATTGGACCATGCTTTGCCTGTGCCAGTGTTTTGGAGCCAGATGGTCCTGTAACTTGTTGCTCCTTGCAGTTGGGCTCTGCCAGCCTGAGCAGACAGATTGGAGCATTCCTGCCTGGGGATAGCAGGAAAATGTTTCTGCTAAAGCGTAGGAGCTATTTCAAACACATCAGCAAAGTCTAGTGTGGAGGAGACCCTGCTGCCTCAGAAGCATATTTTTATCCAATCTGATACTGAAACATGGCCATATTTTACAAAGCAAATAATTTACCCTGCTCCAGGCAGAGCCTGGACTTGGAAGGCTTCACGCAGGAGCAACTGGTCAAGGAAAAACCATATTTTTCACTGTATGAGCTAGAAAACCAAACACCAAAGTGCATTTGCTTCTTTATTTACTCCTCTGTTAGAGCTGTTGGATGACCTGCATGTGCCTCTTGGCATCACTCTTGTCCTCTCCAACTCTCCCTGCTGAAATAAGACAGAAAGTTGGAGGAAGGATAATATTTTTCTGCAGACCTGTTCACGCTAAACCCTGTGGGCAGCAGCCCTGCATGAAGATGTCCTGCCTGCTCTTGATCCCAGAGGACCAGTAGCCTTCATCCCTGTCTGGATTAGCTGACTGGTCCTATACCCAGGCCATGCCTTGGTGCTGGGGAGTGTGGGTGCTTTCATACTGCCTATAGCAGAAAATACTCACTTCTCTCTGCTCTTGTCATTCCTTATATCACAGATATTACACAGACTCTAGCTCTTCTAGTTCCCAGGGCTCTGTGTAACATCTTGGTGGTTTTTCCTGTCTCTTCTTCGCCCTAAGAAGTGATGTGCTGCTGCTCTCCAACATCCCACTTGCTGCAGGGTGGATCCAGGAAATACACTCATATTTTGGCACTAAGGAGGTACTTTGCAGTCCGAACAAACCCAGAGAGATATTTGGTTTTATTCTCCCTGCATGACAAGCAGCAGGCACTATAGTTGTGGGGTGCTTGGGATGTACCCACTGCACCACAGCTGTCAAAGCAAATCTTTCCACAAGGTTTTCACCACCTGACCAGCTTCCTCGCTGCAGGAAATCCAGCCTCTTCTATTACTGGAGGTGATAGCTGGAGCTTTGTTTGCGGCTTCCCTTCCACAAGTGAAGCCAGTGATGACTAGTAAACACAGTACCACCAAACGTGAAAGCAATACTCAAGAGCTTGGAAGATAACACTATTCTTTTGTACTGACTTGGGTAAGAGCCTTGCCAAATCCTTAAGCTGTGTGCAAATAGCTCCTTATTACTGCAATTTCCTTTCCAGCCCTACACTAAAGCCCTGGCTGGGACTGGGGTCAGGCTCCAAACCCACTCTGCAGACCATATGGATGCACTGCTTCTTATGGCACTCACTTTGAGGGCTGGTTCATGTTGGTATTGCTTTGTATTGTATTGGTATTGAAGGTATTAAAGCAGGGCTAAATCCAGCATAGGTACAGACCTGACTCACCAGGAAGAGTTTAGCTGCAGGAGGGTGTAGCATGTGAATGGAAACAAGGAACATGAAGATCCCTACACTTGATCTGATCTGAAGTCCAGTTATCTCAGTATCCAGTGATCAGAAACCAGTGGCTTCGAGAGCAGATAAGCACATCCCTTGAGTCATGAGGATCATACTTCTCTTCTGAAAGTGCTGATAACTTAAAAATCTATAAATCTTGTCTTTTTAGGTCTCTTCTCCCTTAACTGGCCCCATACAAGCCCCATATCTCTGAGTTAACAAAAGGGTCTTAAGACTGAAGAACGTGAGAAACCTTCATCATTTTGAGTTAAAAGAAAGGAGACTATAAGAGAAAGAGATAAAAGATTGATATTGATATTGGTAGGGCTGTAAGAAACGAGCAAAGACTGGGAAAATCCTCTTTATGCAAGCAGACTCAGAGAGGGCAAGTTCATCTGGATCCTTTCCTGAAGTATGTGATGGCATGCTGTATTTTTAATATAAAACCTCACTTTCTTTCTTTTTAAAAGTCTTTTTCCAAGAACCCTGTTAGCTTGGAGCTGCTGGAGAATCCAAAGTGAGAGATAGATTCCTGGATCGAGTCTTTAGGGACAGAGTGGCTGATTTCCTGAGCACAGGGGAAGACCCAGTTCCGGACAGAAAAAAGCTTCAAGATACAAAAGACTGAAGAAAAACTTGGAAGAGCTTCCAGAAGAGGATTTTTATCTTGCAGGTCTGCCAAAGGTCCAATGCTACCTGAAGGCCATGCCAACAACAGTTCACTTCCCTGGAATTTGCCTTGGGAAACAACTTTTGTGATTAAAAGGAAAAGCTGTAAATGGTCAGAAGTTTTGCTGACTCCGTTTCATGGATACTGGAATGTAACCGAGAGCATTAAGTTCTCCAGTGAGATGTTTTTAGGAGCTGGGGTGGTCCAAAACCAATTTGAAAAGAAGTGATTTACATGTTCTATAAAAAAAGCAGGAGGTGAGGAAAGCTTCACTGAGCACAATGAAAGAGCTTGGGATTTATATGGAAGAAAATAATAATCAGGCTCAACTGCCAAAGCCTTTAATGACCACTTTCCCTTCCAGAGATGGAAAAAGAGAAGGTCCAGCACCTTTTATTTTAACCTCACATTTCCAGGAATGACTTTGCTTTGTTTTTCACAGCAGGATTAGAAGAGGTAGGATTAGGATACCAAGATAAAGGTCATCCTCAAGTATATTTAGCTTCATGGAAGTAGGAAATACCAGAAATCCCTCCAGAATCCCAGCTCTTCTTGGCCATGTCAAGAAACATAGATAAATCCCCCAACATCTGCTTGCTTCACCAAAGGCAAACTGCAAACTATCTGCTTTTTGAAAAGGGATATCCAATGCAGTTTGCTCCTGTGTTGCATGGTGCTTCATGCCCTGCACCTTCACCATGCAAGCCACCAAGGGCAAAGGAAAGGAAATCCCTGGCTTCTTGTCAGCACTAGGAAGTGATAAAGCTGCCAAGGAAACCTCTGTCTCTGTTCCCCTTCATATGAGCTACAGTAAAGCCTCCTGCTCTAAAGAAAGCCAGGTCAAGGGATAGCTTCCCTGCAAGTAACATGAAGGGATCTGCTCTCTGAGCCCTGATGCATTACGTGGTGTTTGCATTTTGGATCAAGGCAGGTGTGCAGTGGGTTGTTATTGTAAATGACAGTCAAGGTGTGTGATGCACGTTTGCATTCTCTGCTGCAGGAATGGGGATTTTTAATTCTTATTCCTATTTCAATGCAAACAAATGGGCCATAATTTGAAAACGGATCTGTGATGCTGCTATTGCCATGAGCTGAAAGATACTCAATTTTGTTACTGGAAGGTAAGCCACACTGAGGTTGTTCCTTGTAATAGAAGAGACCTGTGCTCAGCACCCATTCTCCTCCTTTATTTCCAGCACTGCCCATGATTTTCAGCTTTCCATATGGAGCTAGTATTGCAGAGGATGCTAAGATGTGTGTGCTGTGTAACAAGGGTGGAAGCAGAATCCGGATCTTCCTACCCAAAGCTCACACTCTTCTTACAAGGTCACCATTACCCCTACCATCATCACTCACACAAAGAAAATGTACTTTAGGGGAAGCATAAGGGAGGCAAATCTGGAATGTGTGTATTATCTGGTTTGCAGGACATGAATCCATCTCTGGATGAACTTTGCTTGGCACCAGCAGACTACTTCAGCAAAACACTGTTCCAGACCCTGCTCCATTTGTCATCTTTTAACACACTGCTCCACTATGCTTAAGCAGCTTCTTTTAGCCAAGGATAAACATCTTGCCCCATTTAGGCTTTTCCCTTGTGAGCTACTGCCTTAGGAAAGGACAAAGTTCTAGATGATGAAATATCTCATTCTTTGGTAGCTGAAGAAGGAAGCTGTGGCTTAATGGAGAAGTCGTGCAAGCAGCAGAAAGCCAAGAGGGGAAGACAGACCTGCTGATCCAGGAAAACCATGTCTGTTTTGCAGCTGAACAACAATGCAGTTGCTTCAGCGCTGGTTAAAACTACTTGTGGCCTGATCCTGCCTCAATTGAAGGCAGTCTGGCCTGGGTTAAGAAAGGCAGTTAAGAAAGCATCATTTTGCAATGGTGCAGATGTTTGGTTTAGTGTCACTGGCAGCATAGACTGGTCTGAAAGGCAGCAGAAATGAGCACACGGCCATGGTAGAGGGGTGGGACTTGATGATCTTAAGGTCCTTTCCAACCCAAACCATTCTGTGATTCTATGTGTTTGCTGGGTAGCTCACCACTGCTTCACAAAGAAGATGGCATATAAGTTGATTAAATCATCTTCATTCACCAACCCTGGCACAGAAGCAGATGAGCAGCACATCAGTTGGAGTCCTTAATACCTTAAATTACTGCAGCTACATCCACTTGCTGGTTACCTGCAGACTCTGATATCTGCTCAGAAATGTGCTTTCTGCTTTGCTTGGGCCACATCCAGTTCACTTGTGGTGCAGCATGTAACCACTCCATGGCAGCAAGAAGAGCCACTCTGTGCATTTTCTTTAGCAAGAAGCCAGAACACTGTTTTTTAATTTCATTTCCCTTGGTTTCCTACTCTGGCTTTGCTCCCAAGGTTTGTGGAGAAGGGATGGGTGGTTTGCTGCTGGTCTGTGGAGTTGACCTTTCCTTGGATGCTGTGTTCCTGTGGCATTGACAACCAGTGTTGGCATTGCTTCTGGCATCTGTGCTGGGAGAATGATGGGGCTTGTAAAGATGCAGTTGCAAATGGGTGGTGAGAAGGGTGCTTAAACTTGGTCTTTACCTTGCACAGGGCTCACACAAAAGCCATTAGCTCAGATCCCTGTACCACAGATCCCTATGCCACAGATGTTTAAGCTATGGCTCAGAGCTAAGCAGAGACCTGTCACAAAGAGCAACAGGAGGAAGAGTGACAGCCTGCTCTAGCCCAGCAAGTGGAAGTTGAGCAAGGGTAAAACACACTAAGACAAGGAATTTGTGGCAGTTTCCCTTCCAGTTTTGCTCTCCACCTTCTTCTCTTCCTCCTGGCTCTGCTTAGGGGTGTGATGGACCCCAGCTACTTCTTCTTCCTCTCCTCCATTCCTTCTTTGCAGCCTACTGGAAGCTGCAAGGCCACCAGAAGGGACCACAGTAATATTAGGGTACTGAATGCAGGCAGAGTTAACCCTTTTTTGCTACTAACAGGTCATGGGTGGTCACAGCAGTGGAAGACATTAATCTAGTCCTTACCTGGAGGTAAGTCTATGGAATTGCCAAGGGGAAAGGTTCCTCTGCCTCAGCATGGAGAGCCCAGGAAGCAGCTTCACAGCCACCCAGCACATCTTCTACCAGCTTCACACCAGCATCATATCCAGCCTTGCAGAAGCCTGGATGGGAAAGGCTGTCTGTGCTGCAGCCTCATCTGCAGACAGATGTGGATGGCAGCTGCACATCAAAGTGGCTTCTGGAGCTTCAGTCTCTCATCCCAGTTCCTCTTGGCATCTTGCTGGTCCTGAGCTGGTTTTTGTTCAGATTATTATGAAAAGCAACCCTTTTGTTGGTTTGGTTTGTTTTTTTTTTTTTAAGAGTATTTTCTTCTCAAACTAGCATTTCTTTTGTTGCCTGTTTTTAAGCCAGGAAAATATGTGGGTTTTCATTTGTGAATCATGACACATTCCTGGGAGCCATGCTAAGAAACAATAATGAAATGATGCCTTCTCAGACCTCACATGGAAAATATTTGCTATCCTGCTACTCAGAAACATAAATAAGTTTTGCTCAGGTTCTTTCTTTAGTGAAATTCAGATAAATCACCATTCAGAGGGAAATCCTTCAGCTCAGGATTGATCTCCAGTTAACTGTTCATACACCAGAGCATCTCTGCTCACTAACATGTCCGTCAGATCACAGACACACGAGCCAGGAGGTTCACTTTCATTTCTCTGCCACACGAAATAAAAGCAACCTTGTGACTGATTCCAGTTGATGAAGGGTAAAAAGCTACATCAGGAGGAATGCTTCGTTTCATTGCTGCTTCCTTACAGCACTGCCTCCAGGACATGAGACAGATGTTGCACATGAGCCCTCTCTGTCAGCGCTGGGCAGATTCAGCCCTGACATGAGTGGGAAAGATGGGAGAGATTTTCTTTATGCTTTTTAATCTCTTTTTTCCACATCATCTCAGATGCCATCCCTCTGCAGCTCTGTGCTGACCAGCATAGGCAGCCCTGCTGCAGCAGCAGCTCAGCCAGTGCTGTGGCATTTCCCCCTCTCCAGTCCCAACATCCTAAACTTCAGCATCTGAAGCTGATAACAACCATTTACACCACGGCTTCTATTATCATAAAGATTTTATCATCTAGGTTGGATGGGGCTTGGAGCAACTCGGTCTAGTGTGAGGTGTCCCTGCCCATGGCAGTGGGTTGGAACTGGATGTGCTTTAAGGTCCTTTCCAACCCAAACCATTCTATAAAGTGGGAGTGCAGGTTAGACCTCACATATATTCTAGCACTGGATGTTACCGAGCGATTAATTCACTTGCCCAGTAAATTTTAAACACCTTAAATAGATGTTCAGATGGCTTTTCCAAGTGCCCTTTTCCGGCTCTGATCTCTCACTCACCGTCTGCTGGCCCCACTTCAATCTGTAACCACAGACTTGCTGAGAACGTTGTGTTTTACTGCTCTGCTCACAGCAAAGCAGGCAGGGAGAGAAAGATGGAGGAGGCCCTGCACAGCTGAAACCTGTGATGGCCTCTTGCTTGTTTGCCCTTATCTAGAGAGCCACAAGGGTAAGATATAAACCCTCCAGGTCCAACATCACACACAGAGCTCCTGGGACGTTGACATGCACTCAGCACTTGTAAAGATTACAGGAATCCATGATAATAAGTAAGCATCTATGCAAGAAATATGGATGTTCGCAGCTGCACCCATTTGGGATCACACGTAAGTAGGATCTCATCTTTCTCAATGTGGAGTCCATGTCTCAGGAGATGAGGGCATTTCACTGAGTTGTCCTCCCACCCACCCAGCTGCTATATCAAGTTTGAATAACAGAATTCATGGGATTTTACCAAATCACCCAAATTTACATACAGGCTGGTCACAGGACCAGGTTAACCACATCTCTGAAGTTAAAACAGGTGCAGCAGCTACACCTGATAAGTGACAGTAATACTGATGACGATGATGCTTTCTTAGCAGGGCTGAAGTCTTGTTTTTTTAAGGAATGCCTGTTGTCCCCTCATCCCAATGCACATCTGGGAGCAAGAGAGGCACAAGACTCCTGAAAACAAGTTTGGGCAGGGAAGAGTAAGAAGAGCAGGAGCTTCCCACCGAAACAGACTCAGAGTGGCAAGGAACAGATATTATGGGAACTTTCAATGATTTTAAAAGCCAGATCTACCAAACTGTTCAGCCTGGCTGTGATTCGTAGCCTTTATAGAAAGGTTTCATGGCCTATCATTTCATGTTAGTGAAAAGAGAATTAAGTTCTTTAAAGGGGAAAATGGACAAATTCCTTGTCATTCATGCTGAAGAACATGTCTCTGCAGTGTATGGATTGCAGGAGAGATCAAATACTGCACGTACCCATAGTCACCATTTTTACAAGGAAGGAGGTAAAAGCTATTTTTAGTTGTATTAGCAGCAAAAGCCTGTCCCATTGAACCAATGTGTTAACAAACTGAAACAAATCCCAAGACAATAGATAAGCTGTAACAGGCATGCAATGAGCCCCAGGACTGTTATCACTGATACCTCTCTCTTTCATTTGCCATGATCTGAGTGTCATCACATTGTCATCCCAGCTCAGACCAACATAGAAAAGGCAGGTTTGAATTTGCACCATTGAGGGGGTGCAAGCTCTGTGCATCACTCTTACCTGGCAAGGGTTCATTCTCCAAGACTGGCAAATCCAGCTCCTTCTGTGGCTCCTGTTCTTCATCTTCTTCTTCTTCCTTTTATGTTACATTTCCCAAGAGAAAGCAGAAACAAAGGAAAGAAAATGCAAATCATGAAACTGCTTGTCAAAAAGAGTCAGAAAATTTCAAATGGCACTAATATCAAAGAGAAACATGAATTAGATCAAAACCTGCTTTTATCAGCCTTGCAATTGATGCCCAGCATGAAAACAAGCCTCCTAACAGCCCTGCGTCAGATATCACTTCCACATAATGCCGGTAATACAGATGTGAAGCTCAGCAACCATGTGAAACCTCACAAACCTCACCCAGCATCTGAATGCTAAAGCTGGTTAGAGATGAACATCAAAGATGTAACCTTGACACTAAAAGACAGAGTTGCCTGTCTCATTGCTGAAGGCATTAAACTTCTCTGTCCATTTCAGAAGAGAAACAGAGTTTTAGTAGAATTATTCAACATTTCCTCATTAAAATATTGACTCCATTCATTGGAAAATCCCATTGATATCAAATGCAGGACAGAGTGAAAGACAGAACTGGTTTTAGTTCTGAGATTTTGCCCCTTGGGAAGTGGATGTCTGCAGCTTTCAGAGGAAAAATCTGGTCACATCCCAACTCACCATCTCCTAAAGCTTAGCATAGAGAAGCAACACAGTATTTTCTGTAAATGGGTTGATATAAGCAATGGTGTAACCTGATGGTGTGATTTTATCCAACTTATCAAGATGGACAAAAATACCATCAGCAGAGCTTTCTCAGCAGCAATGGCAAAAGGATATAGCATGGATCATGCATCATGTCAACATGTTTTGCTCAACACAGCATGGATCTGCAGAACAGGTTTCATGCCCTCCTGCACACATGATTCCATCTCTCCATGCCTGTTTTCCGCACAAAATCACAAAACTGAACCACTCTTCTGAAGGCTCTGTACTGTGCATACAGCTCTGCTGGGATAGTCAGTGCTGAGCTGGCTGTGGACATAGAATCATAAAATCACAGACTGGTTTGGGCTGGAAAGGACCTCAAGATCATCCAGTTCCAACTCCCCTGCCATGTATAGGGACATCTCACACTAAACCGTGACACTCAAGGCTCTGTCCAACCCGGCCTTGAACACTGCCAGGGATGGAGCACTCACCACTTCCCTGGGCAACCCATTCCAGTGCCTCACCACCCTAACAGGAAAGAATTTCTTCCTTAGATCCAAACTTCCCCTGCTTAAGTTTTAATCTGTTCCCCCTTGTCCTGTCACTACAGTCCCTAATGAAGAGTCCCTCCCCAGCATCCCTATAGGCCCCCTTCAGATACTGGAAGGCTGCTATGAGGTCTCCACGCAGCCTTCTCTTCTCTAGGCTGAACAGCCCCAACTTTCCCAGCCTGTCTTCGTATGGGAGATGCTCCAGTCCCCTGATCATCCTCGTGGCCCCCTCTAGACTTGTTCCAACAGCTCCATGTCCTTTTTATGTTG